>JAOWBR010163195.1:0-31914 GCA_028571145.1 Dionaea muscipula
TAAATAAGATATTTGAGTGGGAGGGTAGCGTGTTAAAATAAATATAATTATATTCTCTAATACTCTTATAAGATTTTTTGTAAAATTTTATTTCTGAAATTTATCCTAACATTCTCAATAGGATAAATGATTTTAAATACCATAAACGCTTTTGGTCCCTTCTCTCATTTGGGGGGGGGCAGGTTTTGGAGGTTTCACGTGATTCAGTCCTCGATTTGTCAGAGTTGAACTAAAAAACAAATGAGATCCCTATAAGTGTGTTTAGGTGGTAATCAATCATTATGAATATAGAATTAGCGACTAATGAAGCATTTTAGGCTTCTGTTGATGGTTGTCCATGGCATAGGGACTGAGGTACATCATGATTGCAAGCATCTCCCTCCTTCCTTTGGTAGTCTTAACAAACATTTTGTTACTCGCGCAAACTGCCAATAATTAGAATAAGAAGATTGGAAAATATTATTTTTAACGTCGAATAAATGAGAAAACGAGGTGTCAAATATCGTTCGATTTTGTACGATAAATAACTATTATTGATTTTATATATATCTAGTACGTTAATTTTCCTTTGATCTACGGTTGCGATCGGACCTTCAAATAGGGTGTATAATTGGGGATATATTTAACGTTCTCGTGTATATATATATCTATAATATAATTAAGAAGGGTGTTTAAATTTGAAAACCTCTCCGATGCGGCACAAAGTTATTCCATGTGGATGAGCGAGGGAGAGGGAGATGAGAGAAGAAATAATTGACACGATTGATATTTCATCCCTAATGAATTAAAAATATTTTTTTATTTTTTAACAGATTTAAGGGATGAAGTGTTGATCGTGTCGAAGACACGAGTAATCTCTAGTATATATATATATATTAGATCTATGATAGTTATAATATTTTTGCGAAGTCGGTCCACAACACAATATGGAAAAGAGGTCAACTTATGCATATTCATCCAACAATAAATTAGCACCATCAATTTTTTGATTTGATGCGGCAACTGCCATCTCGTTCACACGCTAGATTGACGCAAATATGCAATTGTCCTTGACGTTTTTAACATTTTAACTAGACCAAACAAATATAAAATGCACTACACTTATACTTCATGAATAATAAATTGTATTGACATCTTTTAATAGATAGGTGATTATTTTATTTACTTGAAAAAAAGCTACATTGTAAACGATCTAGTAACTAGATCTGGTTTCTTTATATATATCTTAGGAGAAAATTTTCGGATACCTGTATGGTACTATGTGGTATTCCACGTCGTGTCTCTACAGCCAACCAAAAATTGACATATGGCAGACTGAATTATCTATCATAGTGTTAATCTTTTTTTTGTTTCTCAGTAAAATTTATTCACCTTCCGTCAAATATTAATTTTTGATAGGTTGTAAGATATGACTTACGTGGAATGAAACTTCGTACTATATGAGTGCCAAAAATTTCTCATATCTTAGATTACATAAAAAGAACAAAAAAGGGAAAAAACATCGATGAAGCAAAATTGATCTGACGGCTCAATCAGGAAGTGCATAGCACGTTAAAATATCCGTCGGACCAGATCCAACAATTCCGATCCAAAACGACTCACCTTGTAGCCCTTCATTCATTCCTGTAGCACACGAATCAACAAACCACCGACACTGAGAGGCTCAAAATCCCCTGCAGAAGTACCCACCACATCAGACGTCCAACATCTCGCCACGTGTCATACCCACAGCTGGCGATGAGAGAACCCGCGTCCCCTGTTTCCTCTCTCTATTAATACTATCATCTTCACTTTCTCTCCCTCTCCGCTCTGTGTGACTGAAATCTGAATCTCGCTGCTAGAGAGAGATAGAGAGAGAAACAACACCGAAATCTCAACGCTCTTTCTCTCCTCCCTCTTTGTGGGAGCTTCAACGGAGAACGACAATGGAGTTGTTCTATTACTTCGCGTTCGGATCCCTAGCGGCCGTAGTGACGGCATTGGAGCTGAGCAAGTCGAGCAAGGATCGAATCAACACACCTACCGCGTTCAATTCCTTCAAGAACAATTACCTCCTCGTTTACTCCCTTATGATGGGTAGAGATCTAGACTCCTCGATCATTTCGTTTCAATTCGTTGGATAATTACCTCTCTTTTTTTTTTGTTTTGATTGGTTCATTTGGAATCTGATCTGGCGATTGTGATTTGTGGATTTTGTTTTTTCTGTAAATTGAGATGCATTTTTTCAGATTTGGGCTTCTGGTGTGATCTGGTGTGATCTGGTTATTTTTGGTAGAGTTGGTTCCATCATGGTATGGCCTTGACTGTGAGATGCACAGCTATTCAATGATTATGATGATGAAGGGATGAACAATATTCTGTTTTATTTTGTTTCGGAACTGCGTCATATAGGAGTGATACAGATGAGAAAATCTATATTTTAATAATGGGGTCGTAACTCGTAAGGGCAGAATCCTTGCTAACACTGTGCCTGGAACGAACCCAAGAAGGGCTTTTCGTAGTTCTGATAAGACTTAGGAACAAGTACAAGTGCTAGCAATCTGATCTGATGACTTAATATATGTTTTTTAATAGCTTGCACACCAGGCACGCCTTGCGCCTTGGCACACCCACAAATTTTTATCTAGAGCTAAAAAAAAGAAAAAAAAAATAGAAAGGGTTGGAAGAGATGAAGAGGAGAGGAGCAGGATTGAAGAATGGGCTCACCTCGTGCCGCACTCACCCACCCACTGTTGATGACCGCCATCGCAGTTGGTTGATGATTATTTTAATTCTTGAAGTTATTTTGTGTTACTAAATCCTAACTATTTAGAGTTTTGATTTGGATTGGAATTGCATGTCATTGTGTTTCTATTTTATTGCTCCTTGTTGAAGTTCAACTTTATTTTTGTGGACATGACATCGACAAACTTAATCTAAGAGTTAGTAATCTTTTTGTTAAATTTTGTGCATTGTGACAATTGTGATCCTAATTATATATCTATGTATGTATATATAAGTATTCATGTAGTTGCTTGGATCAGGCGTGTGCATGCGCCTTGCGCCCAGGCTCTACAACCCATGCCTCGGCAGGCCTTGCACCGTTTACAACACTACTTGATTTGTATCATGATAGCCTCATGTTATACGGTACAAAAGTAGTTTCATAAATCACATGGATTTTTGTTGTTGTAAACCACACCTTGGAACAATGTTCCCTAAGGGGGCTTATGGATCGTTGTAACTATATAATAATTATGTGATTTTTCTTGCAAACCATACCTCGGAACAATGTTCCCAGTGCGTGGAATACAAGAGGGTTAAGGATTAATTAAGAGCTTACCCTTTCTTATATTGGGATGGGAAAAGGGTTGAAGATAAATATCATTTAGGCTTTTGATAGGAAATTGAATTATAGAAGTGGTGTTGATGGATGAGTCCTCCAGATTGAGCATTTTACCGCCGAACCCAGTTCTTATTGCATCAGCCGACAAACTTGAACTGGTAACAAGATCAGAACCATATCTGTTACAACAATTGCATAAAAGTTTCCATCAGTTTTTTTCGACATGACTAAGTTTTCTCCAAATCTAATAGAATAAGAGGGTATAGGAATTTTTTAATATCGGAATACTTGATTCTTCCTAAGTGAGTTTGGATATAATCTTGTGTTTCACTGAATGATGGGGTTGATTGTGGCCGGGTTTACCTGGTCTCCATCTACTTTGATGTTTTATCACTTGCTCCCTGGAGTTTCCACTATTTAAGCTTGAAAGCTGGTCCATTCGGGGGAAATTTTCAGCTAGGTCTTCACTAGTTTGAGTAAAGTTGGCATCTTTTCTCATGACATTTTGTTTTGACCCATATCTGTGCTCAGATCCTCATGCCAGAGTGCTTAAAACTGTGAAAAAAATTATTTTTAACTCTCTTGGTCTCAAGATTTTGATCAAACACAGCACAAGATAATTCCTAATCCTTTCATTTGACACTAGCTGGAGCAATGCTTTAATGCTTGCCAGTTAACCATTATCACAATTGAGAATGAATAATTTGCTGTACTTGGATAAATGGTATCTTTCCTCCATACCAAGAGAATATATGTTTTGCCTTTTTTAATAAATTGTTGTTTTTGTGGGAACAGCCGGAGACTGGTTGCAAGGTCCATATGTATACTATCTTTACACTACATATGGCTTTGGTAAAGGGGAGATTGGACAACTATTCATTGCTGGTTTTGGGTCCTCAATGTTATTTGGGACTATTGTTGGATCTCTGGCCGACAAACAGTACTGCTTCTTTGCCCTTTTCTTGCTCAATGTCTGATCCGATATTGATAGCTTGTCTTGGTATCTGATACCTTCATGTCATTGATGCAGGGGCCGAAAGAGGGCTTCTGTAACTTACTGCATAACTTACATTTTGAGTTGTATCACCAAGCATTCCCCTCAATATAAAATTCTAATGCTGGGAAGGGTGTTGGGAGGCATTGCGACTTCTCTACTTTTCTCAGCCTTTGAATCATGGCTTGTTGCAGAGCACAACAAGGTGAGGCCATTTACTCTTGATAGGCTATTTAAAGCTTCTTCTGATTGTTTATATCAAACATTCAGGTGGAGTCAATAACTAATTCTGTCAACGTTTATTGACATATGAGCATAGAAGGCCCAGGCTAAACTTTGTTAACTCTAGAATCTAGAGAAGTAAAAGGAAATAATTGATTGAGACAGATTACATTAATCCGCTAAAAAATATTTTGTAACAGGTGCATGGGGAATAAGGTTGGAGTGTCAATATCGACTTCTTGTTTTTTCAACTCTGCTCAGATGCTGAAAACTAGATTTACTATTGCTAACCTGGGAGACATTTACTATTATCTCACCTTCTAGTGCCTTTCATTTATTGATCTGTGCAGAGGGGATTTGAGCAACAATGGCTTTCTATCACTTTCTCAAAAGCCATATTTCTTGGCAATGGTCTCGTTGCTATTATTTCCGGGCTGTTTGGAAATCTATTAGTGGACACTTTCAGTCTCGGCCCTGTTGCACCGTTCGATGCTGCTGCCTGCTTTCTCGCTATTGGCATGGCCATCATATTGTCAACATGGACGGAGAACTTTGGAGATCCCTCAGAGAACAAGGATTTGCTTACCCAGTTCAAGGGCGCTGCTGTAGCCATTGCATCTGGTAAATCTTCACTGCCTTGTGGTAGAATTATTCTGGAAGCATGCTTGTCTCCAGCGTGCAAAATGGGTGTCCCTTGATTTCAGGATTTTCAATTTCAGCTGATGGTGTTTTCTGCTGTGATTGTGGATCAATTACATATTTTCCTTATGGACAACCTTCTTCCTCTTCCTTCTCGAGTCCTCTTACCAGCTTCCTCCCCTCTCAGTTTCTCTCTCTTTTGTTTTCTTTTGGCCTTTTGTGTGGTGTCGGGGGAGGGGGAACAATTGTGGGAAAGGATGTTTGTTGGAAGGATTAGTCTTTGATTCTCTAGCAAACTTTCCTCTATGTTTCAGTTGTTGACATTTCTCTCTCTCTCTGATAGTCTTGCATTGTGTAGTGTGTACGTTCATTTAGTTCTCCTTTTTCTCTATTTTTCTTCACTGCCCTCTTATTTTGCCCCTCATTTGGTAACATCATTTCAATTTTTGTGTCTTGCAGATGAGAAAATTGCATTACTAGGAGCCATTCAGTCTCTATTTGAGGGTTCAATGTACACCTTTGTGTTCCTATGGACTCCCGCATTGAGCCCAAATGATGAGGAAATTCCCCATGGGTTCATTTTCGCGACCTTTATGTTGGCGTCGATGTTGGGAAGCTCTATTGCATCAAGACTTCTATCTCGGTCCTCTTCCAAGGTGGAGAAGTACATGCAAGTAGTCTTTGCCATCTCTGCTTCCTCGCTCCTGATGCCCATTGTGACAAATGTAGGTTGCTGTTGCATTTTTATGCATGTTGATTAGATTTATATCTCCTGCCTCTGCTGATCTCTATTTCAAATGTACCGCAGTTCCTGGTAGAACCATCAAAGGTAAAAGGAGGTGGCATCTCATTTTCAGGTTGTGTCCAACTCCTCGGCTTTTGTGCCTTTGAAGCTTGTGTAGGGATATTTTGGCCCTCCATCATGAAGATGAGATCTCAATACATTCCCGAGGAAGCAAGGAGTACCATCATGAATTTCTTCCGGATTCCACTGAATATCTTTGTCTGTGTTGTGCTTTATAACGTATGTCGTCTTGATCCTCGGACTTGTTTTAATTTGATTTTTTGGTTGTTTGAGAGATCAAAATGTTCTATATCAGTTCCAACCTGACAATATTTGCAAAGTGGGACACGAAATGGGACATAAGATTGTGTTCCTTTCCCTCCCTCTCCTTTAAATCAGCTTGCTGATGGTATCATCATGAGCTTTTATTTCCTCTTTTTTCTCATGGTTTTTCTACAAATCTGGTGCAGGTTGATGCATTTCCAATCACGGTCATGTTTGGAATGTGCTCAATTTTTCTCTCAGTGGCCTGCATATTGCAAAGGCGGCTCATGGTGATTGCTGACAAGACAACAAGTAAGTTAAATCATCCAATATCCTTGGCATGAGGCTGCATCATTCATCCGATTATCTGCAACACATGGTTATGGTTATCCTTGTAAACTTTCGCTTTGCACAGAGATCGAAGATTACCAACTCAAGGATACTGAAGCAGAACCATTAGTCATCTAATGGGTGAGAAGGGATATGCAACCAGGAACGAGCATTGTGTAGGTAGAAAAAGTCGCATCTTTGGCACAGCCTACACAGCTGGTGATCAACTGGAGCTGTAGATTCATTTATGTGGGTAAAGTAGTTATGGGTGAAGGGATTTTGTGCTATCTTCCCTGCCAAGGCATGGGATGAAGAGCAACTTCTGATACACACTTTCCTTGCAACCTGAGCGTAATTGAAGCATTTGAATTGATACGAATCAGCTTATGTTGACAGACCAAGTGCTACAACAGAAAAGAGTCATTCTTTCTTTATCCTAAACCTCTTTCTTCTTCTTCTTCTTCTTCTTCTTGGAGATGGAGAATGAGGGCAGGTGTGAGTGAGTGATAGTAATTTTGTTCAAATAGTTTCTGCTGTATCTGTGAGAGCAAGCATCTCCTGATTTCCTCTTGTCTTAAAGAAATTGGACGAATTGTTTTTATGATGTTTGTCTATTGTTTCATTTGAATTTGAATGTTTACCCAACGTTGGCCTAAATGAGATTAGTCAGGGTTTGAAGAGAGTATTGGAGGAACAACTTGAAGATTATATATAGCTTCAAGATCCTGCTTGGAACTTAGGATCGACGTGTAAGTTCACGGGAATCCCTCTCGTCTTTCATGTCGATGCATGCTTCTTGAATGGCTTTCTTGGTGTTCTTGCCATGTTCACGCCCTTGGATTTTTTGGACATATTGTTATTATTGATTCATGCATATGCTTGTCATCAGTTTGGCCAATTTGATTAAGATTCATGTAGTGTCTGTGTTGTTACGGGTTCGGCCCTCTTGCTCTTTCATTTGGTATGAGTTTCTCTTAATGATATTCTTCTGGTTTCCTATGGAAAAGCATGCTTGTTGTTTATTTTGATGATGTGTTCAGCTGAACTTCTTATTGTTTGATTTTTGGATGCCTTGTGAATTCTTGTTGATTGAGTTTTTCTTACATGACTATTGTGCGCAACAAGCTCGTACTGAAAATCAAGTTATTCTTGCTGCCATTTGATGATATTGAATCCGTGCCATAGGATTCCTTCCCTTTAGCGAAAATTCTTCAGCTATCAATATTTGTCCCGCGGGAAACAGTGACCCTCTCTCACCATTCCCACCGGCACTCTCCTGCCCTCATGTGCCGGGCAGATTGTATCCTCTCCTCACACACCACTTTCTCTCGCCCGCTGGATGTAACGTGGGGTAACTCTCTCTTGCTGTAAAAAGGTTGTCCCTTTAGAGTCGGTGACTGGTTACCCGACTTTTCAGACAAACCGCCCCAAGCGGAGGAGGAGGGGATTTTGGTGAGCGCATATCATGTCAGCATGTATAACCAAGTGTACCGATATGAAGGTCAATGTACAGTAACGCAAAACAACCCCATCCCACGATAATGATAATATAATCTAAAGGCTACACACACTCTTCATGACTCAAATCAAGGAATCAACCATTGGGCAATCCAGCATAATCATCCACAAGAGTGCCATAATCATACCCTGGGGTACCTTCTGATCTGTTTGTTCTTCCCCTCTCGGATCTTTTTTGGAGCGGATCGGAATTACCTCTGTATCACCTTTCACTCCTCCCCCGAGACGACCAGTCTCCTCTGCCAGCCGGAGACGCATCACCCCGATCAGATCGGGCCTTTGATGATCGCCTCTGGAAGGTCCTAGATGCTGACCATCCCTTAAATTTTTTCAGGAGTCAAAAAATTTCACCGAAAAATATTCGTCGAAAAAAGTTCGCCAGAAAATTTTCATCAGGAAAAATTCGTTGGAAAATTTTCGTCGGGAAAAAGTTCATCGGGAAAAGCTCGTCGAAAAATTTTCGTCGGAAAAAGTTCGTCAGAAAATTTTCGTCGAGAATAGTTCGCCGGAAAATTTTCGTCCGAAAAGATCGTCGAAAAATTATCCGACATTGGCAGTATAAACAATACCACCTTCCTCCATTATTCCATATCCCTCATTTTGATAGTATTACAATCTGAAAGTACTATATATCCCTACCCTTTTTTTACACCAAACACAGTTTGAATATGTTATACTAGTGGTAAATCTCCAAATCAAATATGTAGCAAACATTGGATAAGAATGAGAATACGTATTCCAAAACCTGAAATCAAACAAGCCCTTTGATTGTTTGGCGGGAAAAGAGGTTGGGTGGAGAATATGGGGATTAGCAATTTGAATTTTAAATTTTGCTATGGGGTGTGAAGGAACGTATATAGTGGGGTCCGAATATTTTTGCTTGTGAAATTGTTTTTGAACTTAGAGCATGTTCAACGATGCTCTTTATTAGCCTCAATTTGCCTAGTTGGCATTTTTATCTGAAAATTGAAACTCCACTGTCCAGTGTCCACAACGGTCCCTGAAAACCACCACAAAAAATTGACTCTCAATTTGAAACCTATTTTACTATTTGGACAACTTTTAAATTTTAGATAAAACTCTGTAAACATTAATTATATATCAGTTGTTTTTTATTGGTTGGATTTCTTTTTGTTTTTTTATTTCATACAATTAATACATAAAAAATAATTAATACTTATAAAATTTTAAAAAAAAAACTAATCAATAAAAAATAATCCATCTAATTAATGCTTAAAGAGTTTTATATAAAAATTGATATAAAAATGGAGAGATTGAGGTCTATATTGAGCCTCTCAATTCTCATCTCTGCGTGGGAAATGGTCTTCTGCTGACGCGTGGGTGGGGGGTGGGCCATTTTTTTGTTTTCTTTCTTTGCTACAGAGAGGGCAACTGGGCAATTTGTCTAACTTTTATTTTATTTTATTTTTTTTATCTCGCTAACTAATGTGAAGTTACACTAATTTTTTGAACTCATTTTTTTTCATTTTAAAATAATTTTACATATGAGTTTTTGAAGTTTTCTTAGGCTATCAATTTTCTGTACCCATGAACATGCTCTCAATCCATGAGATTTACACCGCTAGCATGTTTGGCATATTTATCTAATAGATATCTTATTTTTATCCCTTAACTAAAAAATAAAAAATATCAGTAAAAAAATATCTGCAACAGCTTTTTTATATGACTCTTTATTATAAGGAATTAGAAATTATCTGTGCCATTAACACGGTGAATATCTTTACAATTTTATTTACTCGCATGAACTTATTTGTGCGCTCATATGATGTTCGCATCATACCGTACATTTTATATAATTTTTTAATAACAAATAAAAATTATATACCAGTTTTGATCCTCGCAAAAAATTATGAATTTTGACTATAATATTTTAAAATTTAATAAATTATATAATAAGATATAAAAAATAAATAAATTATGAGTTGTGTAATATTATGTGACTAGAAGACACCCGTGTCATTGACACGATGAACAATTTTATAATTGAGAAGGAAGATGATGTGAAATCGAGTGAAGACGGTGCCGATTAAAGATGGTAATCGAGAGAGAATGGAGAGAGGGAATTGTCGAGAGAGAGAATGGAGAATGGTAAAAGTGGTATGGTACACGCCAAGTTTTTTCTCAACCAGCCAATCAGATGCATGGTTGATGCCAGCTAGGACATGTAGGAGGTTCAAAAATTCAAAACTAACTTGAATTATAATATAGATATGATGTGACAGGGGAAAGAAAGATAATCAATGAGAGTCTTGCTTTTATCCATATAAGACAACCAAAAGAGCGATAAATTTAAAATGTGTCTTGCTTTGTTATATAGATAATACAGTATCTCCTATTTTTTGGGAGCCACTATCCACTAATAAAAAATTTTATATTCATATTTTATTCTATTTTTATTTTCTTTTGATTATAATGAATAAATATTTATATGAATATTTATGATAAAATAATATATGAATAGAATAGTGAAACAATAAAGAGTGTTGTTGCAGTAAATTGTTAAAATATAGATTCTCTAAAATATAGAAGGCAAATTTTAGCTAAATTTTAAAGAAAAAATAGAGAGACTATTGGAGATGCACTAAAAGCATCAATATACGTCTCATCAAATTTTTCATCAAATTAACCGACAAAATTTACTTTCTCTACTTTAACTCTTGCACCTGAAAAATCTCGGGGGCGGTCCGCGTCCAAAACCTTAATAGGCAAATACTAAAGTCCCGATACGATCGAGCAGAGACGGCTCCGACCGACGGTCAACTCGGGGAAGAAGTAAAAGCTGAAGGAGGTGATTTCGATCCGCTTCAAGAGATAACCTGAGAGGGGGGGCAAATAGATTAGAGGGTACCCCGTGGTGTGACTCTGGGGAGACCGCTCTGATGCCTATGTTAGGACATGTCTAAAATGATCGGTAGCTTCTACGTACGAGCTTTTTTTTTCGTCTTTAGTCAAACTCCTCGCCAAATTGGCTAAGCGAGCAACAATACCGAGGCTGGTATTAATGCTCTAAGAGCATTTTTACGTGACTTGTTAAAATAGTCAAAGAGTTAAAACAACTAGGCAAAAAAACAAAAAAACATAAAAAATTTCCTTTATCAATCTCGTCAAACCGTGCGCTAATTTGCCGAATTTCAAGTCAATGAACAATACCTTGTCGAGTTGTCTCTAACTATTTTTTTTTGTGTATTTGTGTAGGTTAATTTAGAAGAAAAAAAAATTATTTTAATTTAATTAGTTAAAATAGAGAGTCTAATTATATAGTTGATAAATTAAATTTTATTGATTAATTTATTGAAAAATTTGATTCTTCCGGTATTGATACTCTAATTTATGACACAAATAAAAAAAAAGGGAAGAAAGGAAAATTAATCGATGGGAGGGCACTGGCAGACTGGTGGAGGCGCAGGCCCTGTCGCTTTCTGTTCCCGCCCGTTGGGTTTTTTTCAAAAACATAAAACAAAAAAGAAAAAGAAAAAGAAATTAAATTTGAACTGTAATTTAAACCCTAAACCAAAACTTTCTTCATTCTTGCACTTCTCCTCAATTGAAATTCATCGTCTCCTCGTTCCCTGTTCTTTCTACCACCCACCACATTGCCTCTGGAAACAGACGAGACGATCAGTGAGGTGCAGATCTGCGACATTCGAATGACCGATTAATCAATATGAGACAAGATCATGCCATGAAAAGAAGGGGTATTCGAGAATCCGGAGGTTCAGCTTCTGCTCTCAAAAGAAGGTTCAGTCCAAGGCTTCACCAAGCAGTAGCTGAGCGGGAGCTGAATGGGGATGGGTCTTTCACAGGGAGGCGAGTTAGTCCCCGGCTTCACATCAACCGATCCGAGACCGAGGGTCATAGTGAAAAAGATATTGTTTCCAATGGATCTCTTGTCAAGGGTGGTAGGCTGAGGCCTAGAGCTGCTGATGACAATTGCCCACCTTCAGATGAAGTCGTTGCTGCTGAAAGAAGACTTAGTCCTAGGCGTAGGCTGCACGATCACAACAGCCCTCAAAGAAAGAAGCAGCTGCGTGGTGATCTTGGAGCAGAAAATGGTGTCAGTCTCAGTCCTAGGAGGGTTTTACATAAGCACCCAAGAAAGCGGGAATCCAAGGATTCACGATGCGTGAAACAAGCAGATGGTGATAGAGCTGTCAATGATGAAAGCTCTTCCAGGGTTATGCATAATCACCCAGGAAAGGGACAAGCCGACGATGCAGGACGCGGAGAAGCAGAGGGTGAAAGAGCTGTCAAGGATCAAAGCTCATCCAAGGATGCAGGATGCGTGAAGCAGACTGCCATAGAAGGAGAGGGTGATGGAGCTGTCAAGGATGGATGCTCTTCCAAGAGTGCCATTGCGAGGGTTAAGGAGACGCTGAGGATATTTAATACACATTACCTTCACTTTATGCAGGTATACATTCTAATTTTATCTTACATGTATGTATCTTGATCTATGAATGCATATTGCTCTTCTAATTTTATTTGTCTTTCGCATGGTTGCATTAGGAAGAGGAGGATAGGGTCAGAAAAGCGGAAGCGGAGTTAATTAATGGAAAGGACAAAATCGGTTCAAATTCTAAGGTGAGGACATTGGTCTCTTGTTACGTGTTTTAATGATGAGATCAGCTTTTGTTTTTGATGGCTTGTAATGTGTTCATCTTCATGCATTAACAATTCAAACTTGTGCAGAACAAAAAGTGTTCCAAGAGACCTGATTTGAAAGCTATTACTAAGGCAAGTGTTTATGCTTTTAAACCATGGTAGTTACGAAAGTGGCTACCAAATGAGTTGACTGTGCAAAGTATTCTGCGATGCTGACATTGTAGTAGACATTTGATACTATAACTTTTCATGTTCATACTAAATGTGTAGAAATTTGTACTGGTGAAGGACGTTTATGTTATCTTGATTTTTCTCTACTTGGATTTCTACATTATTTATACTCATTGTAGGTTTCAGATAGCAAATGATAACCATTTGCTTTTGTTCTTTCTTATTAACGAGAAGGGGGGAAAGTAGAAAAGGGGTGATAGTCAATGTGTTGCCCAATCCTTTTTTTGGTAAGTATGTGTTGCCCAATCACATATTTTTGAGTCATTAACCTTTGGTTTAAAATGGGTGACATTTTTTTTTTTTTGTGGAGTGACAAGGTCAGATAAGGAGGGAGCAAGCAAACTTGTTTAGAAGAGTATAAGGCTAGCTGAAGGGGAGGCCATGCAAGGCTTGGTATGGAAATGTAATCAAGCTGTGGTAGAATTACTCTTAACCTTGTCTTCAAGGATGCGGAGGCAAACTTGTTCTGTGCGGTTAAGGAGATCAGTTTTTGTTTTGTCATTGCTAAGTATCACCCACTACCAACAGTAATTAATCTTAGTCTTTGATCTCCCGAATCCAATGGTCCACAAAAGTCCACTCTTACTATTCCAAAGAGGGCATCCTTATTTGAAATTAATTCGTCTATAAGTTTCTATGCACTTTTGATCAGTAGTAAACTCTATTTTTCCCTTTATTTTGTTTCTTAAGATTCTTTCACATGGTATTAGAGAGTGGGTGCTCTAAACCCCTTTCCAAGAATCCCTTTCCCATTCTGACGTCTCGATCGTTGATGAATGATGACTTTTGTCACTGCGAGGTCGTCTTCTTCGTTGATGCCTGAGAGCTTAATCTTTGTCAGCAGTTGGGTGAGAGGGAAGAGGAGAGTGATGAATGGAGGAGGGTTTCAGATCGACTGTGGGGTCGATTGTGGGATCAGTTTCAAGTTTTAATTCATTTTAAAGTGGTGTCACATTTAGGGTTGGGTATTTGGGTCCTCGACCAGCAGGCCTGATCCAAATCAGGTCCGATCAGGTTTTTATGTTTCAAAATGCAAACGAGGTGGGACCTCGCCCCGTTTCAGGGTAATATGAGATTTGTTGATTAAATATATTGTAATATTGTATTTTAGGGATAAAAAAAATATATTTGATTGAATATATCAATAGCCTATTTATGTGTAGAATTTTAAATTATAAAAGAATAATAATTTTTAATCGGGTTTGACTCACAAGTCCACAGACCCGGCCCGTGCCCACCTAGTCATATTCTTTTTCCTATTTTCATTTTTTAGTTGGTAAATTCTCGATGTTTGTAGCCGCTGCATGGTGAGTTAAGATGGATTTAATTATCTTAAGATAGGTTATTCTGCCTTTTTATTTATTAAGGATAGAATAGATGTTTGCTATCCTATATGTATATACTACTTATGTTTAAGTTTTGATACATTTACTTTTCCCCTCTCTTTTGTTTCTTGAGATTCTTTCACAGATGGGTCGTATGCCTAGTGCTTACCGGACTTATTAGATGGAAAAAAGCACTGTTTTAGCACCTGCTCATTCTTTCTGCGATTTTCCCCTTTACTTCAAGCATGTTTCTTTTAACTTTGTAGACATGGGTTGCCCCCTTCAGAGTTTAATATGATCCTTCATGCTATTTAAACATTAAACGTTGTAGGTCCTTGATGTGTTTCTTTCTTAACTGTCATGACTTTGTGAGCAATTGCTTAAACAATCTATTTTTATAATGGGAACTCTTAGGAGCTTTTCTTGTGACCCTTTCTTATGTCTCTTGGGCAGATGATAGAGACCAATGCAATTCTATATCCTGAAAAACAATTTGGTGATCTCCCTGGTCGGTGCCTTTGCTTGAGACATGTTCTAAGCCTATGATTGATCCAATATCAGTATGCTTTGGTAATGGTTACAAGAGGTTGATTTTGTCCTTCCAATGTTGCAGGCATTGTTGTGGGGTATCGATTTTACTCTCGAGCTGAAATGGTTGCTGTCGGTTTTCATAACCATTGGCTCAATGGAATTGATTATATTGGGATATCTTCTCAGAAACCGGTATGGTTCCTGAAGTGATGCTATATAAGAGGAGCTCAATTGTTGATGACTTGCTCTTGATATGGTTCATGAATCTTTTTGGTATTTCCTTGGTTGTGTTTTTTTCTTTTTTCTGACATTTTGGTATTTTTACTTGTGAGAAAAGGCTTGATCTGGTTTTCTTAGTTTTCTATTTCCTACATCACAATCTTCTTTTGGATGCTCCTTTCTACTCCAATCTTCTCTCAAACTTATTTTAACTACATCCCAAACTGTCCTAATTGATTTTAACACCAGATCATGCTAAATGCAAGATCTTTTGTGGCTTAAAGTTGAGCTACAGACAAAGGGGGCTTGATGTGGTTATTTAAAAAGGAACATGCAACTTTCTATATATAAGGACTCGTGTCATAGAGCAATTGGTGATTCCCAAATAACTAATATTTTTTGTCTTCAAATATTAGGCCCTGTTTGGTTTGGATAATTTTCTGTTTTCTGTTTTCTGTTTTGCAGAAAATAGAAAACAGTTTTCAGTTTAACATCTTCAAAATGCAGAAAATGAAGAAAAGTTGTTTTCTGTGTTTTCAATAAAAATTCTCAAAATACCCAAAATAAGGAAAACGCTCAAGCCCTAATAAATTATAAATTATAAATCGCAAAATATAAACTATAAATCAAATAAATTTTCTGTTTTGTGTTTTTTTCCAAAACTGAAAATTGAAAACAAACTTATCTTCCATTGGTATGATATGTTATACAGGGAAAATTTTTCCAAATTTTCTGTTTTGTGTTTTTTTTCCTTAGTTTCTCGTTATGCGGCTTTCTTTAAAAATAGCATCATTCATTGGTATAATATGTTATACAGGGAAAAATAAATGCTTTGATGTGGGAAACCCTTTTATAGGCTTTAGAACAGACGCCTCACATCTTATCTTTTTTGTTTTTTCTTTTCCTAGGAATAGGAAACTACATAGTTGTTATGTCAACTATTTGAAGATCTTTGGCCCATCATTCTTTTACCTATGCAGGAGGGATACAAAGAGCACACTTTCCCCCTTGCGGTATCAATAGTGTTGTCTGGACAATATGAAGATGACTTTGATAATTCAGAAGAAATTGTGTATACAGGCCAAGGTGGAAATGACCTTCTTGGCAACAAACGCCAAATAGAAGATCAATCACTGCTTCGTGGTAACCTGGCACTGAAGGTGGGTGATACTGAGGTGGCTTAACCCCTCCTGTTACTGCCAATATGAGGTGATGCACGATTCTTGATGGCATAAACTTTGAATAATGACTTTTTAGAGTTTGTAATCAATTATCACTTTCTTTATCCGTGGTTAGTAGGATGCAAAACTCTTTGTCCAAATACAATCACTTTTCTTATTGAATAACAATTTTTCCTACCAGATTTGACACCTTTTTCTTAAATAATATTTTCACACCATCGAACGCCACTTTGGTTAACAACTTACTTGTTTGTATACATCTCTTATTGGTATTATTTGGCATTTGCTTGTCATTGAGCTTTCCATTGCTAACTTGTAGAATAATATAGAGCAAGACGTACCTGTCCGAGTCACACGTGGACATCGATGTTCCGATAGTTACAGTGGCAAAGTTTATACTTATGATGGCTTGTATAAGGTAGCTTCTTTCTTAATTGTTAATCATCTAAAATGCAGTGTACTTTTGGATATTACTGGGCATGAAGAATTTACTGGATTTGGAAATTACAGAAAGTTGTCATGCAAAGAAATCGAACAAATTTGTTTTCACAAAAGACCAGGGCATTATTTGCATGACAACTATATAGAGATCAGGCATTTGAATCATGGTTTAGACTTAGAGATCTATTCTTCTAGGTACGTTAAACATGAATAATTTCTCATAGCAGACTGAGGATTGAAACTAATCCACTCCAATCAATCCATCAGTTGCCTCTAGTTCAAATGCAAATATCAACTCTTCCTAAGTAAAGATCGCTGTAAGCGTCTTATTTTCTGTGTATAGGTTCTCATTGTCATCCCACATTGAAAAGGAACATAAGATTATGACTTGATATAATACCTAAAGATACTATTTATTAAATGCTTATTTGACATTATACGTAGCCCTGATTGCAATTCGATTGAGTGTTTTTAATGCATAAATTTGCCATCCTTTGTAGGTTGTTGAGTATTGGGTTGATAAGGGACTTTCCCAACATACTGTTTTCAAGTACCGGTTAAAGCGGGTTGAAGGCCAATCCAGGTTAACCACAAATCAGGTGCTTATTTTGCTTGTGATTTGTTTCATTTTGGCCTAAGCTTTTAAGCATTTGTTATTCATTTTTTGTAAATATAAAGCAACGAAACTAAAACAACGTTACACTCACTAATCCCAGACAGAAATCAATCGTTATAAACAGAAATCAACCTTACTTGACTTCATATTTCAGGTTCAATTCTCTCGAGGTCACGCAAAAGATGTTCTATCTGCATCGTCGGGGTACGGGTCATGTTGCTATTTTGTGTTAATCTTTGTGGTTGGTAATGTTTGAACATAGCCAGCCTCACAGGGATTTCTGTTTTTTTATTCATAGGTTGATTTGTAGTGACATTTCCAACGGTCTAGAACATATATCAATTCCTGTTACCAATGTAATTGATGATCCACCTATTGGCATCACCGGTGAGTGAATTCTTTGGTGTTTTTTCATTGACAGTCTTTTTTCTTTTTACTGGATCAAACTGGTAGAAGATTCAAAGTCCCTTGAATTTGCTGGGTTCACCAGTCATTATTTGGAACGTTTATGATTCATGGCGTTTGCTCATGATGTTTATCAAAGTTGCAGGCTTTACGTATTCAAAGTGTATACAAGTTGCAGAAAGTGTGAAGTTGCCGCCTAAGGCTCCGGGATGCGATTGTAAAGGAAACTGTACAAATCCAAAAACTTGTGCTTGCGCAAAATTGAACGGCTCAGATTTTCCATATGTATTGTGTCGGGATGGTGGAAGGTGAGATCTCATCTCAGCGTTCTTCATTGTGTTGTGCTAAGCTAATTGATATTATAATATAAGGTTGTGTTTGTTTTGCGGATTAAAAAATATAGGATAAGGAATGATGTGGGATAAGAAATGATGAGATAGTGGATTGAATAAGAAATGGAGGATAATTAATGATGGGATAAAATATGAAGGATAAGAAATGATGGAGGATAAAAAATTTCTTCGAAAAAAATTGTTGAAAAAAAGTTTATTGAAAAAAATTGGTTAGAAAAAATTTGTCGGAAAAAGTTTGACATAAAATGTTCACCGGAAAAATTTCCGCCAGAAAAGTTCGTTGAAAAAATTTCCGTCGGAAAAATTTTCATTGAAAAAATTTTTGCCTGAAAAAGTTCGTCGAAAAAAATAATCGTCAAAAAAAATCTACTATTTATCCTTATCCGACATCAGGGATAACTAATGATATGGGGGTGTGTCATTATTTATCTCCCATTTTTCCTTCACTATTTTTCCGACTCACTATTATTCCGATAAAAAAATACCAACCAAACACAACTTTAGTTATCCGGTTGGATAACAATTTTATCTCACATTCGCTATCCGCAAAACAAATATCCGTCCAGATTTTTTATCTTACTCCATCTCTCCTGTCCGCATAACAAACACAGCCTAATGGAAAGTGATATATTCAGCCTCTGATCTCTTCCAAGAATCAACATTTTGCTTGCTTATTTGATAGGATTCATTTTCTTTTTTGTTATTTATTGATTGATTCCTGCAGATTAGTTGAAGCCAGGGATGTTGTTTTTGAATGTGGAGCAAATTGTGGGTGTGGCCCTGGGTGTATCAATCGCACATCTCAGCGGGAATTGAAGTACCACCTCGAGGTAATTTCATTTTTTGGCGTTTATTCTGCTATTTGTATCCTTTGTTAAGAACCAGTTATACCAAAAGATCGACCTGCTCACGAATAATATTTATTTTAACCTTCTTCATCGGTGATCATTTTTCTTTATGTAGGTGTACCGTACGGCTGATAAAGGATGGGCTGTTAGATCATGGGATTTTATTCCTTCGGGTGCTCCTGTTTGCGAGTACATTGGAGTGCTGAGGAGGAGCGACGAGCTAGACAATGTTTCTGAAAATGACTACATATTCGAAATCGATTGCTGGCAAACAATTAAAGAGTTCGAGGGAAGAGAGGTGAGTGTCTTGTGCATGTAGTGAAAAAGATATGATGACTATATCACCACCTCGTTATATCAAAACGCCACAGTTAAGCGTACTTGGATAGCACTTCCCAGGAGGTCACTGACCTGGGAAATGCTATTCAAGTATGAGTGTGGGCAATGAGAGAAAAACTAACTACTAACTACTCAATGCTGCCTGCTATTGTTTCTTTCTTGTTTTGTGTTTTCTGACCTGGGAAAAACTAACTAATAATGGACAGAGGCGTTTCAAAGGAATCCCTGTGCCGGCTTCTTGTCTGATACCAACAGGTGATGAGGAGGAGGGGGGCAATAGTAGTCCAGAGTTCTGCCTGGATGCAGGTTCGACGGGGAATGTAACGAGATTTATCAATCACAGTTGTGAGCCGAATCTGTTTGTGCAGTGTGTTTTGAGCTCGCATCATGACATACGACTTGCTCGAGTCGTGTTATTTGCTGCGGACAACATACCTCCTTTGCAGGTACGTGGTTGGTACAAGTAAACTGCACCATTTTGTTTTTTCTTTCTAAGGTGTAATGGTAAAAAAAAATGCTCGACTTGTGTTTTGTTTGTTTTTAACACGCACAGGAGCTCGCATACGACTATGGCTATGCTCTCGATAGTGTGATAGGCGCTGATGGCAAAATAAAGGTGCTGCCATGTCTTTGTGGTGCGTCAGACTGCCGGAAGCGTTTATACTAGGCTGCTTAGTAGTTGAGCCGAGACGAGCCGAGCAGATTTGTGGTGTTGTTACAATTATTGTTGTTACTTGTTACAAATGACTGTTGGATGTGTGAAAATGAACCGACTGTATGTTGTATTATGTTTTGTACAACTTTTTGGACCTGAGGATCAAATTTGGATACTCTTATTAGACTCTGACTAAAATCGGAAAGCAATTATTTTGTCTCAAGATGGAAGATCCGAATGATTTGGTGAGGAATTTTCTCGAATCCCTTGAGTCTTGTCTCGGTTCAAAGTTCGAAAGGACTTCTTTTCTCGATGTAGGATTTTTTTCGTGGTAATTTCTCTTGTGGTTAACCTTGCATTTCGATACTCTTATTAAACTCTGACTAAAATCGGAAAGTAATTATTTTGTCTCAAGATGGAAGATCCGAATGATTTGGTGAGGGATTTTCTCGAATCCCTTGAGTCTTGTCGGGTCGGTTCAAAGTTCGAAAGGACTACCTTTCCCGATGTAGGATTTTTTTCGTGGTAATTTTTCTTGTGGTTAACCTTACATTTCGTGTTTAGCATACAATCAATTTCAACTTCGGAATGTAGGAAAATAGGGTTTTGTCCTATTGATTTTAGCCCACTTTGGAACTAACAACGGGTGGGACTCGGTAGTGGATTCTGAAGTCTAAAAGTTTGAATGTGTTCTCGGTAATGTGGAGAATGATACCATGATAACGGATCTTAAAATCCATTTATATGTGAATGAGAATTATCGATTAAAGTAGTCTTGTTGAAGAGAAATAAGGAGAAGTTTTTTCACATTGGAATATAGGGAAGATGATATGTGAATTTGTATACCATTTTATTGGAAATGAGTTTAGGTCTCAAGGGGCATTCAAGTTTTTGTGAAGGGAGAGGGCTTAGACAAAGCTCATACACGCGTGCGTGCCGCACGTCGTCACCGGTGATCCCGACCCCTTATTTTGGACCAAACTCATTAAATGACTTAATAGCAACGATCTATAAACCCCTATATATGGCATAAATAACGGAATTTGTAACCCCCCTAATGTCAGAACCGGTTTCATAACTCATGATATAAGGTATGAGGCTATTTTGCTCATGATGAATCCATGATCACACGCTAGAATATAATCATTCTCCTTCTCTGTTTTGCGAAAAAACGAGAGAATACCGTTCCAATTACGTTCGTTTGCAGCTAGAAGGTATGTTGCTGCTCTGTCTTGTCTAACTTTATGCTACTGTATCCTAGGAGGTTCGACGTTGACAATCTTCGGCATCAATCACCGGTGAGGAGATACGAAGAACTTTAAGGACATTATGTTAAACATAGGCCTTAACACAATACATCACTATTATACTTGTTTTGTTTTGGATTTTTGGCACTTACGTTTTGCAAGTTTTTTTCTACAGCTCGTTGTTGTCATTGTTCTGCATAGAGGAACCAATTCCTCTGCACACGTTGGTTTGCTCTTCTCTAACTACTACTGTTGGATTCGAGTTTCTATTCTACTCCGGGGAATGACTCCTCTGCATATTACTGTTCAGTTCTTCTCTGCTTTGTTGCTAGAGACTAGATATGTTATGCAACTAGTTCCTTTGGTCGTGTCAGACTACTTAGTAATTGATTTATATTCGTGTGATGCTATGTAACTTGTTTAATGGTATAGTTTAATAGTCCGATTATTTTCTATTATTCTTAAACCTCTGCCAGTTTGTATATGTAGTATTTTCAACAACCCTATTATCTAAGAAAAGCAAACTTTTTTTTTTCCCTGATTTGGCTATATTTTTTTTTTTTTAATGTTCAAACTCATCAAATTCAAATAACCCATGTTCACAATACCCATATTTTTTTTCAACGAGTATTTTTTGTATAAAAAAAAAATCAATGAGTATATTTTTATTTTCTTTTGTATTAATTAATTGTTTGGAATAAGCAATATTCGGGAAAAAGTCACAAAATGAGTAGAATAAAACCATGTGAATAAAATAAAATAATATAAATTGAATAAAATAGTGTGATGATGTGGAGTATCAATAAGTTGATATTTATTAAAGAAGAGACTATCATGTTAGGTATGAAGTGTAGAGAAGAGAGAGAAAGATAATGTGGAGAAAGGAAAGAAAAAGATATAAGTATCAAAGATGATACACATTATAGATGGTTTTAGTTGTACAATTTTTATCTTTGTCCCTAGTAGTTTTCATCTATAAATACAGTTTGTTGCACCTACAAAATCATAGGGGCGAACACCAATTTTTCGAGAATCGCGTCTACGAAGTCCGGTTGGAAGAAGATCCGATTGGTTCGAGAGAGGAATGTTAGACGGTGAGAAAGATGGCTCCAAAGACATGAAAGGGACCAACAAATTGGTCAGAGGGTACTCCGAGATGTGAGCTCGGAAAAATCGCTTCGATGTTTAAGTCAGCAGGTGAAGAAAAGTAAGAAAAATTCCCCAACAAGATGTGACCGGACAGAGTGATAGGGTAGATTGTCCGACGAGGTCAAACCGGGTAGGGTGTCCGAACAGGGATATCCGAGCAGAGTTCCGGACAAGGTCTGCTAGGAAGAGAAAGAAACTATTAAAGTAGAGAGAGTATGTACCTTAGTAAAGAGTGCTAGGAAGAGAGAGAAAATATTAAAGTAGAGAGAGTATGTATCTTAGTAGATGGGTGAAGGGATATTTATTCGGGTTGAAAACTTGTGAAATTATCAAAATACCCCTAAAATGTATTGATGGTCGAGTAGGATCGTCGGACAGTGCACGCGGGGCAGATGGTCCGGACAGGGGAGTCAGGCAGCGCATGCCGGGCAGATGGTCCGAGTTGGAGAGTTGGGTAGTGCCGTCGAACAGGTTGGTCTGGGTAGTGGCGTTGGACAGTCGGTCCGGGTAGGGACGTCGAACAGGGACGCTAGATAGCTGGTTCCGGTAGAGGCGTCGGACAGTGCATGCCGAGCAGGGTGTGAAGGTGCCAAAAACCCGCAATGTCCGATCCGATCTCTTTGTCCACGTGTTGAGAGAGAAATTATCCCTACATCACAGTTGATAAAAATATAAATAAGTCATACCAAATTAATTTATTGAACAAAATTAACACAACACAAAAGCAAAACAATTAATTCAACGTTCCAAATCAATAAATTCGATTTTTTTCGTACACACACACTCTAAAATATAAATTCGTTTAAAAATTATAATTTTCAGTAATAGGAGAATAAAATAAAACAGGGAAAATGAAATCGTATCCTGTAAAGCTAGCCCTAGCCCTGGCCGCGAGTCTCGACATACTGAACCTCTCTCCCCTCTCCATCACTTTCTCTTTTGCTCCTCTCTGGAAGGAAAAATGTCCGATGCCTACTGGAGATACGGCGACGCGAGGCAGCCGGCGTCGTTGCCTACGCTCGCCGGAAAGCGCCTTCGTCCCGAATACGGTATCTATCTTTCCTTTTCTTGCGACTGGGGACCCTTGCACGTTGTTCTCGTCCAAATTAGGGTTTTAGTGATAATTCTATATCAAGAATCAATTGGGGTCGGGTTGGCTGTGGTGTTTTGTTTGTTTTCTATTCCTATGTTATTAATTTCAGTTTCCTTCACTGTAATTTTCGTATAATGTAGTTTTATCTGATATACGTTGAACATCTATTCAAAGCTGTTTTGATTCGGTGGCCATTGTAAGGTTGTTTGAAGCTTGAACAGATCGTTGACGAGAAAACCATAATGTAAATTGGGTATGGTGGCTGTTAGAATTTAGTATTTGTGTCGTATGATGCATGGTCTCATTTCCATGGTATGCTCATTTCTTCATACCGAGGGACGTGGATATGAGTATATAACGCATATCAATAGACGAAGTATCTGAGAAGTAGATTTCTTTGTATGTAAAAGATAGCGGCCTGAGAAGTAAATACTGCACATCAATATGAGTATATATTCCACTGTTTGATCTCTTTTATTTCTTTTGTATGTTTTCTCTTTTTATTAAATAATGTGTTGAAGTGTCCGCTGAATCCTTTCAGATGTTCCTGGAGGTCGTGAGTTTCCTGGCTATTTTACCCGCGAGGATGACAGAGTAGCACAGCGTGTAATCAGAGATACTGATTCCATTAATGCTTCCTATGACCGTTACCTGCGAGCTGCAGTAAGTTCATGGCTATTTTACTTGTTTGTTTATTGTTTTTGTGATGACTTACACATGTGTGTTAAATGTCAGCAACATCCAGCTTATGGTGGGCCAGAGGGAAGCAGACTTGGGATTCCTAGCCATGTTGTTGAGGATCATCGTTTAGGAAGTGATTCTCGAATGGGCGATCCACGCATGGCAAGTGATCCACGGATGAAAAGTGATTCACGTATTACTATTTACCCTGGCTTATCAGGTGGTGGGGCTGTGGATCATGGGATAGAAGTGAAAGGCCGGACCTCCAGTCTTGCATCTGGCAGGACTGAGATCTCCCTTCCTCCTGATGCAACTAATACTCTTTTCGTGGAGGGGCTGCCTTTTAGTTCTAGTCGTCGCGAAGTTGCTCGTATCCTTTAAGTTATCAGTTTCTGAATATTATAAGTTTGTCTTCTTTTGTTTCCTTCACTTGATTTTGCAGACATCTTTCGCCCCTTTGTCGGGTACAAAGAAGTGAGGCTTGTGACCAAGGACTCAAGACAAGTACGCCCTTTTTTCTGGTAGCATCTGTTGGTTAGTACATGGTTCATGCGATAATTAGATATTGTTCATGCAGTCTGGTGGAGATCCGCTTGTGCTATGTTTCGTGGACTTTGCTTCTCCAGCTCATGCAGCAACAGCAATGGATGCCATACAAGGTGAGCTTACCGAGCTTGTGAATTTCTTACGCCTTGTTTCTTGCACTGCACTTCTTTTGTTTTGGCCGGTTAAGATGTCATCTGATGTTGATGCTGTTTTGTTCCATGCTATTACTTCGAAAATCTATATGGACTATACCTAAATGATACAAGGGAAATATGATTGTAAACTAGTTCAGCATGGGTCTATTCATAAATTCCCTGGTTATGGATTTTGACTTCTTGATTCACAATACCTCATGCAATGTAGATTTTAATAGGTCAACTTGAAAATTGCATGGGAGTGGCTGTGTCGGGCTGTGGGGGTGGGAGACACTTATAGGTACTAGACTGTAGAATAGTCAGCGACTCAGTGGAAGGCACATATCGATCTACTTTTTGGATGAAGTATGTAGTAAGTTAGGTTTATGTGGCTAAGTAGGGTATCCAATGACACTAATAATGACATCCCTTGGAAGTTTCATTATTTGTATATCAATGTATGCTGCCAAACCTGATCATAGATACGATTATCACGTATGTCATACTTGAATGATTTTAACATCTGTTTTCATATTCCTGCAAAGGGTGAACTCATACGTCTAGAAGTGCCAATGATATTGGAAACCTGTTTTTGCTTTCAATGCGAGTTCTCCATGAATTTATCTACGAATTCCTTGAATTCCCTTAGTTGTTTGCTGTGACAGCTTCTGTATAGGCATAGAATAGGGTCCAATTATTGGTTTGTAGAAATTGGTTAGGTTGCCTGCCTGGTGCCGCACTGAATCATGTTATTTGTGTTCCCTGATTTACCTTGGTTTGGCCTGATGCCTTTTCCTTACTCCTCTTTTTGTTCATAATTGACACTTATGGATTTTGGTACTTGATTTGCATTAGAAATATCAAGTACCAGGTAGGCAGTATCAAAATGTCGTGGATTACATGTGGACTGTTTCTCTTAATATGAGTTTGCACAAGCTATATATATTGGCATTGTTAGTTTTATGGATGGAGTAGGGTTGTCTTGTTTAATTGATTAGTATAAAAGTATAACCAGTGTTCGTTTTCTATATCATTCAATGCCTACATAAGAAAATGATAGAAACTCGTTTCTGGATGACTCCATGGTACTTCTTACTTGGAGTGATGGGCTCATGATTATGGGAATATTGTGTTGATTTACATTCTGCTAATGGGGCGCAACATTCTAAATTGTTTCACAAGTAAAAGTACATAAAAATTATAAGTCCGTGAGTGTGCCGCATACCCACATGTGTACCAGAGAGCATTCCTTCTTACATACTTCACCATGTCTATCAGAGAGCATTCCTTCTAACCTAGGTCTCGGTCTTCTGCTTGATTGGACTTCTCATAGTGATGTGCAAGAATTGAGGATAGCTACTGATACTCCTAATATATAGCTGCCATTAGTACATATATCGCGTATACTTCTACTTTTAATAGTTGTTTAAAGACTCTGGCTATCCTCTTTCTCGGGGTATTATATCTTGTTTCTTTATTGATGCATGAAAAATTGTCCAGGTTAGGTTCTTTATTGATGCATGCATACTTCAGGTTCCTATTCAGATAACTTACTTCCGCATACAAATACTGCATACAACTACACTTCCTGGTTTATTGAGTTCACGTGTGCGCAGGAACTGGAAGGATCTTTGCAGAGTTTAGCCCTCCAGTGTCATAGTTTATCTAACCTTTCACAGTCTTAATATGTGGTCAGCATTTGATTTCTTCTTTTTCAGGTCTTCGATAAGATAGAGCCTAGAATGATAGAGCCATCAATTCCCTTGAACTACTTTATTATGTAGCTTATAGAATCGGTATAATTTCTTCAAACCTCTTGGATTTGTGCCGACTTCTACTCGTGTGATGAATACCACTTCTGGGGAATGGTTTTTACGTTTTCTCTGCCAATCAATCATTTTCCCCAATAGAAAATTTGTTACTTTGACGGGGAGGAGGGGATTTGACTTTGTAGTTAATTGGTGAGTCAATATGCAAAGGAAGTGTGAGACTGGGACCTGTTATTCCACAAGCTTAGGCATGAAGAGTGTTTTCCGTCAACGGTGCATGTTATTGAGATAATGAAAACCTTGGTGGCATATTATGCCCAATGCATTTAAACCGTGGCTAGTCGTATAGCGGTAGTGAAATTCGATTTTGCAGGTTATAAGTTCGATGAGCATGACCGCGACAGTTCGATTTTGAGGTTGCAATTTGCTCGTTACCCTGGCGCAAGGTCTGGTGGTGGGCATCGTGGCCGGCGTTGATTAAGTGATTTAGCAGGTGAAAAATGCTAACTACCGTTTGGTCAGTCTTGGGTCTTATTTCCCAGTGAGGTTCTATGTCGAAACGTTATTATGCGACGCTGCGAACTAAATCGTTGTGCGCCCTTTTCATGTAGGATCCCGCTCGATTGGGGAGGTTTTTTCGTTAATGAGAGTCGATACAACGGTCATGCGTTTCGGAGGTGTATCGTGAACTTTTCTTTGACGCCTTTTGTTAGAATCCTCTTGAATTGGGTGGTGACGACTACTGAGCTTTCATAGCTACGTTTCAAAGTCAGCTGGTTCCCAGTCTGTTAGTATTTGAACCATGAAATTGTGCTTGCATTTGTGAACGTGGAAGAATTTGCTCATTATGTATGTTCTTAATTGCAGCGCACTTGTCCTGCCTTTTATGACCGACCGTTTTCATTCGGCCAGTTAGCTTTATTGTTACTTTGTTCTGGTGCATTCTAAGCTTTTGTTTTGTGAGCATTTGACCTGTGAAATTTGACAAACTGGTTTTGGGGTTTGTGGTTTTGGTTTTGTTTTGCTCATCTTCTGGTTCCTGTTTACGTTAAGGAGTCTCATCTTTTGCTTGAAGCAGTGTCTGGCAGCTTCGGTAGTTTTGTTACTTTTGTATACTCAGAAAGGTAGCAGTCTTACTGTCTGCTGTGGTGTTCCAACTCTTTGTTCTGCTGCTTGTCGAGAAGTGATTATGAATTGTGAATAAAGTCGCGTTGCCTATTTCTTGTCCCCATCCTTGAGGTGTTCATAGCAATTTAGGGGTGTGCAAAAGAATCCGGACTCGGACCGACCAGGTTACTGGAATTGATCTGGTCCTTAATCGAGTCTAGCAGGATCTCGGGTCGGGTTTGGGTTTCATAAAACTCTGCGTAATCGGCTCATTGTCATTTAATCATTCCTCCCTCCGCCACCCCTATCCTTCCACGCTGTTCCCATCCCACTCGTCGTGCTGCTCACCCTCTCCTTGCTGTGCCGCTTTGCACAGTGCTCACCCCTTGCAGTTATTGGCTTTTGGGTAGTCTGTTTATAGATGTGCTTTTTGGCATCCTTGATGAAGCTCGATGATTCCCTTGGCCTTTCTCGCTCTGATCGCGTCCTCGTTGCTTGTCTTGCCCCTCGCAGATCTGCTGCTTGGCTTTTGGCTAATCAGTTTTGAGTTTGTATTTATGCTTCTCGGTGTCCTTGTCGTGATTTACTAATTTTTTGGGGATGTGTAGGGATTGATTAGAAAGGATCTTTTTAAAAACAATTAATTTGATTTATCAAAATTTTTTAGTTTCCTGGTTCTCCATCTCCGATTTTATTATTATTATTATTATTATTATGGAATTGAATCAAATGTACATTGTACAGCAGGATGGATATTTTATCTTCTGGGTTTTTAGAACCGTGAGATCTAGACCCGGTTATCAAGTAACTAGAGTGCCGGGACCTAGGTAGCCGGATCTTGAGATCCGGTTATTCAGTTAGGTCGGAGCCCTTGCATTATTGACTCGGTAGGGTCCGACTGGATCCTATGTGTGTGGTTTTTAATAATTTTTTGGAAACTCTTTATGGGTAGATATTGATGGGATCTTTTTAATAACAATTTACGTGTGATACATGGCATTTACGAAGTGATTGTCGGGGACCAACGTGTGGGTATTTTTGTTTGGTATTTTCAGAATTTCATTTGATAGATGTGAGGTTTGAGGAATGTGAATGTCAACCCTTTTTTGTGAATATTGGTTGGATGTCGAATGTGGTGGTCCTATTTGCGTGTGTTTTTCCAACGTGCTTTAGCAAATGAGTTTTGCTTGCTGCTTGTAAATTTGTAATGATATCTTTTTACGTAGCTTTGGCCAGTGTATTGGCTTCATTCAAAGGCTAGACTTTTAATGTGTGAATGCTTTGGAATTTATTTCATTAAATTAAAAAAAATTACTAGTATAGGGGTGCTGTGTTAGTTCCCAATCCCATCCTTGACCAAATTCTGAATCGTCCTGCTTCGAAAAATTCCGCCAATATGAACATATGCCTATTTGGGTATAATAGGGTTTTGCACAAATTACAAATCCCTATGGGGTTTGAAAACTATATCGAAACTTCGTAAATTGTTGGAAATTATATTATATTTTAAATTTTAAATTATTTGATGGTAAATGATTGTGCATGATTTTATCTATCTATCTATAATACAATAAAATATTATAAACTGAATACAATAAAATATGATGAATATATTCAAATTTAAATCATAATAATAGTTTATATATTTATATTTATTATCTGATATAAATAAGTTGCATCTACAATCAAGTATCTATTGAAACTTTGGTCGCCGTCGTTGACCATCTAATAGAAGGATCTGATTGATCTTTCACATGGTGTTTCTTCGAGGCCCCTTTGTGAAGCTCTGTAAATTGTGAAGTCTCCTACCGGAAATTAAGGATAAAAAAAATAATTTAGAGATATGTTAGACTGAGAAAAAGTGGATTACTTGGATTTTTTTGTTGGAGATGTTTTTAAAGTTTGTAATTGAGTTTCTCTCTAATAATCACACTATTCTCATTATTTATCTTTTATTTTTTTTATCTGCATTTAAACAATCATTATAAAATATTTTCACTATTTATACCTAAAAAGTATTTAATATCTCACCATACCATTTCTCCTGCTTTTATCTGCTTCGTGAAATAATATTGTTAGTTGGACTATTTTTTAAATTACACTAAACAATTTTTTTTAATTAGAAAAAGTGAGTAGGAGTTTCATCATTTATTTTCTTTGTCATAATTTTCAATCATCTCATCCATTTTTTATTAGAAAAAATAGTTTAGAATGCAGTTTAGACAATATTCCTATGAATAATATTGCTTTGCGAAAGGTGCTCTAGGCAGCGGAAACCAGCAAGTGGGTGGTAGAGTGGAAAGTCTGGAATTGGATAAGGGGGACTTTACACATTTTAAGAACATTTCAGTTTTGCGAATACCGATGTGCTTGGTTTGTTATTTCCAGCTGATTCTTATTAATCAAAATGCTGCAGTCTGCAACAACGAAACAAAATGACATGTACAATGGATCGGTTTTTTATCCTAAATTGTCCAACCTTTTACCATTCATCAATTTTTGAGTTGCAAAATATTACAACAGTACACACAATTATCAAATAAATATTAAGTTAATATGAAACTCAATGGATCAGTTTTTGTTTTTATAATTTTTTGAACTTCAAAATAATTTTACATGTCATCTTTTAATATTTTTTCTCTTAATTCTTTATACTAATGAACATACATCGTAGGTTAGACTTCACAGGTCCTAGCAATGCATATAATTGAGCTTATGAGAAGCTCAATCGAAAGTTTTTGGTCACAGTAATTAAAGTGTCAAAGGTTAGGCTGCCGTCCGGTAGCCGCAGTCGGTCGCCGGAATCAATCACCACTGGTCAAACCCCACACCTCTGCCCGCCGATCAATTCACAAATGCATTGCATCGTCCTCCCTCCTATTCCCTCTCTCCCACCTTCAATCTCCCCCTTCAACTCGCATCTTCGTTGCGGTGTCGATTGGCCGTTGATAGATAGGGCACATTTTATAACCGAAGCAAGTTGCGCCACATGCGAATGGCGGAGGCCCTGCGGCTTCTCGACCACTAATGCGGCAGGGCGAGATATCACTTCGCTGTGTCCTTCTTGCCGCCGTCTGTGGCCGGTCGGAGGTGGAGAAAAGGCGTCGGAAGGTACCTACAGAAATATGTTTGCCTTTTTTTTTTTTAAATAATTATTTTTTTTTTTCACCTTTTGTCCCTTTATCGCCTGTGTAGCTTCCCAACTATGGAGAATTCTACGCAAACATCTGCGAGATGGTAGCAAAATCGGTAATTAACTCCTTGTTCAGATATTAGAAATAATTACGTAAATTTAGTTATAAAAGATCATTAAATATTTATATGAATTATAAACTCTAACGCTAGTCCAAGTTATGACAATAAATGCAGACGCCCGCGTGGAGTTATCGTTCTCATTTAGTCTTCTCTTGTTTTTTTGGTGGGACTGACGATCACTTTCAGAATTTTGGACTCCCAAGAAAAGAATAGAAAAGATCATCTCTTTTGGGAAAAGATCTCTTTTGGAATTGATATATAGCTTAGCTTATATTATAACTGCAATTTTTCAGTTTGCAGCTGAAAACAAAACACACCCCTATTTCCTTTCCTTTCCTTTCCTTTGCTCTTCAAACTTGGTAAGAATTAACTAAGTAATAGAAGAAGGAATTAGGCGGGCAAGCCATAAGCCATGGTTCACTTAACCCCAAACCCAGAGATTGATGTGATTCCTGTAGACGACGAACCATGTGTCATTAAGCAAGTGGAGCTAACGGTGCCGAAAACCGATGATCCCACCATGCCCGTAGTAACATTCAGGGTTTGGGTCCTTGGGTTGGGGTCTTGTATGCTTCTGTCATTTGTGAACCAGTTCATGTGGTATCGCTCTAATCCCTTGCAACTTACCTCTATTTCTGCTCAGATTGCCGTGGTTCCTCTCGGCCATCTCATGGCTCGCACCATTACCAACCGAGTCTTCTTCGAGGGTACTAGATTCAAGTTCAGCTTGAACCCAGGTCCATTTAACCTGAAAGAGCATGTCTTGATCACTATCTTTGCTAGCTCTGGTGCTGGCACTGTTTATGCTACTCATATATTGACTGCTGTTAAGATTTTCTATAAGAAGAAGTTTGCCTTCCTCCCTGCTGTAATCGTTATGATTACTTCTCAGGTTCGTTCGCTCGCTCGCTAGCTTCATTTTCACTTCTCCCTCCCTCCTTAATTTGCCTTTTCTTCATCTTATTGTTATTGATTTCAGTGTGTCAAAGTCTAGCTAGGCATATATATATATATATATATATATATATATATATATAGAATTAGTTTCAAATAAGGATGCCCTCTTTGGAATAGTAAGAGTGGACTTTTG
>JAOWBR010163196.1:0-21255 GCA_028571145.1 Dionaea muscipula
AAGTATATTCGACCTTTTCTTTTTTGAAACCATACTTTTTTGGTATGTTCGATCGTAAACTAAATCTTATGTTCTATCCCAATTGTTCTCTCACAAGGAATTGGTCAGGGGAAGGGGACATAAAAGATAGGGGTGGGTCAGTGTGACACATTTCTTAGTTTTTTTATGTATAGTTTGAACAAAAAATACATAAATATAATGAATTTTTTTTTAAAAAAATAATAGAGAGATACATACAGATTATTTAAAAAATAGAAAAAATCCAAAAAATATGTCACACCTATCCACCCCTATCCTTCGTGTCCCCCTTTCCTTGGCCAATTCCCCGCGGCTAGAAGGACTCCCCTCTTTATGATACCAAAGTCTCATTGAATTTATTTCCTTCTTTTATAAAAATTTCGATATCCTCGTCCTCTCAAGAAGAAAAAAAGAAGAAAAACAAACGATCTCAATTAGGCAAGTGTTCTTGATCCGACGTAGGAGAAGAGAAAATTGCCCAGATAATATGGAGTTCCTGCAGTTAAGCAGAAATCTCTATCTGATTGTAGGGCTTATGACACATGGGTAAAGGTCGATGGACATCAATTGTTCGATGAAATGCCTAAAAGAGAACAATGATAACAATGCTATTGAGAAAACTGGCATACAGTTCCGTTTTGCTCAAAACAACAAATGCTGACAAGTCCAAACACTTACCTCCTTTCTCCATCTACAACACAATAGCGCCTTGTCCAAAACCTGAACTCGAGGAGCTGTGCCGTGTTGTTTCGAATGTCATTGGGGGTTTAGATGATTTAGAATCGAGCCTTAATGCGTGCAAAGTTGATTTAACATCCTCTCTTGTTATCCAAGTGATCGATCAGTGTAAAGCTCAAGTGCCCACTAGACGGTTGCTTCGATTCTTCACATGGTCATCCAAGATTCTGAAGTGTGCATTGGAGGATACTGATTTCAATTATGCCATTCGGGTTATGGCAAAGAGAAAGGATCATAAAGCAATCGAGATATTGTTGTCTGATCTCCAGAATCAGCGAAGGGTGTTGGATTCCCACACATTCTCTGTTGTAGCTGATACTTTGGTTAAGTTGGGAAAAGAAGATGATGCTTTGGGGATCTTCAAAAACTTATATTTGTTCAAGTGCCCGCAAGATAAGGTTACGGTCTCGGCTATTGTTAACGCGCTTTGTGCTAAAGGGCACGCAAGAAGAGCGGAAGGAGTTGTGTGGCATCACAAGGATAAGTTATCCGGTGTAGAGTCGACTACTTATCGGGCATTGTTGTATGGATGGTCCTTTCAGGAGAATGTTAAAGAAGCTCGAAGAATTCTTCAAGAGATCAAGTCTAATAAGAAGCTGGTGCTTGATCTTTATTGTTACAACACCTTCCTCAGATGCCTTTGTGAGTATAACCTTAAACATAATCAATCCGGGCTAGTTCCCGAAACGTTGAATGTGATGATGGAAATGAGGTCATACAAAATCGCCCCCAACTCGATAAGTTTCAACATATTGCTTTCCTGTCTGGGCAGGGCAAGAAGGGTTAAGGAATCTTTGAACATCCTTGAGTCAATGAAGAGATCAGGTTGTGAACCTGATTGGGTAACTTATTATCTCATTACCAGGGTTCTCTTTTTAACTGGCAGATTTGGCAAAGGTAACCAAATGGTGGAACAAATGATACAAGGAAGAGGATTGCAGCCGCCGCTCAAGTTTTACTATGATTTGATCGGCCTTCTTTGTGGGGTTGAGCGAGTGAATCATGCGTTGGTGTTGTTTGAACGAATGAAGACGAGCTCAGCAGGTGGTGGTGGTTATGGTTATGGGCCGGTGTATGATGTTCTCATAACAAAGCTTTGCAAAGGAGGAGATTTTGTTAAGGGGAGGGAACTTTGGAATGAGGCTATGAAGATGGGGATTCCACTTAGTTGCCCAAGCAGTGTGCTAGATCCTTCAGTTACTGAGGTATTTGTGCTTGAAAGAAAAGAAGATCAAAGTGAAGCCCGCTGATTCAATGAAATTGAAAACAACAACTATTGAGAATCCTAATCCTAATCCTAATCCTAATCCTAGTAGAAGCACAAGAGAAGAATGAGGATGATTGCTCAACTTGATTTGGGCCAGAGTTCTCCTCTTTATTCACTTCTCCACTTTGCTGGCTGTTGAATCCTTTGTACTTGTTGCTACTACTACTACTACTTCCAATATGATCAAGAGTTTGCTACTGGTGAACTGAAATTCACCATTTGGATGAATATTTTTCTTGGGTTTTGGTCTATATTCATCCTAAGCTTTGTGTCACGGTCCGGTTCCTCGAAGCAACCGTGCGGCAGATCCACGCTAGGATCTCAGCCTTATTCTCGCATTTTTTTTTGTAGAGAATGTTCGACCGAACAATGCAACTCCCAAACGTCGCATACTAACTTGGATTACCTTGTCCACACACACACACCGATTGATTTCGCCATACATTTGGCTCATTAGGGGAATGATATACAGTTTCCAACCGGTTGTTGATGAGGGATAGAACATTCCTTCCTCATAGTCAAGTCCTAGACCAACGACAAGTTCTCCAAACTCAACTAAGTCAACATGTCTAACTTCAAAAAAACATCTATTCAACTCCACAACTACGTTTTAATGCAGTCGTCGACACCTCGATCGCCATTGTCACAAATCAACGGATCGTGACATAATATCGTCATCAACTAGTCGGAAGTTGTAAATCATTCCCCTAATAAGCCCAAGATAAAGCAAATCCAGTCGGTGTATGCGTGGACATAACTGACCATAGACGGTACGAGACGAGTGGGAATCACATTGTTCAGTTCAGAAGCTCTAAGCCTGGACAAACGAACAATCTCTATAATAGAGAATATCAAAATACGAGATTAAGATTGAGATCGTAACGTAGATCTACCGCATGACCATTCAGAGGAACCAGACCATGACACTTTGGTTCTCCACCTACAGTGCCAGTCATGGTCGTTGCCATAAGACATATCAAAGCAGCGCAATGCAAAGTCTGTGAAATCATGTCGAATTATTTGAATGGTGCAGCGAAACAAGCTGAGTTCACATCCCTCTGGCCTATATATTTTTTCGATGATACATTACAGTTTACACTGAATACAAAAGAATAACGAATGGTAAATTCTAACCATCTACATTCTTTTGTCAAGGCCTAATCTTCTATACAAAATTTTCGTCGCTATCTCCTATTTGTATCTCTATGTTTGTAAGAGGAAAAGGGAACCCCAAACTATTATGCTACAACAAACAGATAAATGACCTGACTAAAAGTAAAAGGCTACAGCTCTGTACACGGCTGCCTAACCCGTACGAGGAGGGAGGTGTTGATCCTCCTGGTTGAGGATCAACACGAGCGATGAAAACTTACGGCTGAAGGGAAAAAACTTACCATGATATGGTTGCCCATAATTTTTTCTTTCAATAGATTGGCGCGATCCATCATCACTCCCAGATCATCTTGCTTTGTTGGGGGTTGCAGAAATCAGAACAAATGAGCTTTATGGTGTTCACTGAACACCATCCAGTTCCAGTCTCACACATTCAGCTTCAGTTCTTCACTCATTCGCCACAATCTTCAAACCGGCCTTTTTCAGCTCACCTGTACCAGCAACATTACATTTCGTGGAATCATCAGCAAGGAAGCTACTAGCCCTAGCCCGCATCCAAGGCCCCGTTCTTTCCTCGCCTCAACCGGGTCGTTCAGTAGACCTCGATAATATCTTCAACTATGTCTCACTCCCACCCTTCTTTGGAGTTCCTTTTGGCTTCTCCTGCTCAGCCTCCTTTTCTGCTTTCTTCTTTTCCAACTCGGCCTGTTTGACGTTATCCTCGTGAGCTTTCTGAAATAATCTCACAAAGTTCAACAGGGTTGCGGTAACTGCATTTAGTAGAACAAGTGTGATCAGCTCACAATATCGAGAAAAAAAATTCGTGAGTCTAAATGCAACAAATAGGTAGGGGATTTAGCAAACTGGTTGATTCAAGGGATGCCATCAAATAAAGTTTTACCCTGTTCAAACGGACAACGAGCAGGATCTTCGCCAAAATAATTTGCAAGCAGATCAGCTTTTCTACCCTGACCATGAGAAACAAACAAGAACATTAGAAAGGCCAAAAAAAAAAAAAAAAAAAAAAAAACCACACTTGACACGTCAAAAAGGTCAATGTGTGCCAGTAGGACAGGTACCGCTACTGAATACAGATTCATCACAGATGCCACCTCTGCCTCGGCAAGAACAATGAACCCTTTCAAAGTCTGTATCAGAAAGAAAAAGTCGCCTCGATAACAATTTCTCATCATGAGAACATAAGTAGAACAATCTTTCTATTTACAGAGATAAATCCATTTTCAACTCCGACCTATTGACTAATTTTGATATGAACCCTAAACTATTTAACGAAACAAATTACATTTAAAAGTTCTAAAATTACAAACAAATGAGTATTTTCATCCAAATTACACCCTGAAGTTTTAAAATTACAAGGAAATACTCATTTATTTGTAATTTGGACGGAAATACTCATTTGTTTATAATTTTATAACTTCGGAATGCAATTTGTTTCATTAAATAGTTTTGGGTTCGTATCAAAATAAGTCAATAGGTCAAGGTTGAAAATGGATTTACCTCTATTTTTTACATGAGCAATGCAGTTTTATTCCCTATACAAAAAGCTTGATTGAAAGAAGAAACAAATTTTACGCCAAGAAGCCACAACTTCCCAATATTCTCAAAGCACAATATGTCAGCACTACATAAACCAAGAGCAGAGGGATCCTATGTAGAAGATAGATAACTTAGAAAACAAACAATCACCAAAAAAACCCCCGCAATTTCAGCAAGATAGTACTACTATAGTGATGGCTAAAGAATAGATAAAATCATACGTAAAATATGTCACCGTGTACCTAGAAATCTAACACAAAAAGAAAAAATAATCCATCATATTTTCTAGGACTGAAGGGAAGATCAAATCCTAGTGACGAAAACTTCCAGATGCATTCTCCGCCAATAATTTTATGCATATGGAGAAGAAATCTTCCACGAGCATTAAAACGAAGGAGAGGAGAAGCAACCCTAATATCATAATTTCAATTTAACTTAATTTTGTGCACTTTGATAAGTTACTTTGCTGCTTAAACAAAGTTGTTATAGTGGCAGGATACTGATTTCCTAACCGATGAAAAAAAAAACCAAGCAACCACTACCAAACAGTGGCCCCTGGCCCTTAGGGCAACCACAACACTAAACAAAAAATCGGGGGGTGAATAGTAAGAGAGTGTATAATAAGTTTGGATGGAAAAATAGAGGATGTATAGTAGGTGAATAGTGAGAGTATTGTGTAATGATTATTAAGATGGGATGAATAGTAAATTGGAAACAGAGAGTCTTTAATGAAGGGAGTAGCTTTTTCTATTGAGGAAGTAGTTTTGTTGAGGTTATTATTATACAATATTTCAACAAAATTTATTAAGAACCATCAAAATTGTGAGTGAGTTATCTAAATCCAGGTAGGTTTTTTTTTTTTCCTTGCTGCGGTTGCTCTAAGAAAGATATCTCCGCACCTGACGGAAAGTTTCTGACACGGGGCCATCATTCTCGGAAGCAACTAATTCCTGCTTGACTTTTTCCAATCCCTTAGTTATGGCCTGCATTTCTTCAGCCAAGGACTTTAGTTGTATCTGCAATAGGATAGCATCATTCTCAGAATAAGGACTCAAATAAGGATAGTCTAGAAATGATCAAAATCCAAGCCACAGATTGAACCTTTGTTGAAGCTTCAAGGCTTACAAAATCTTCATGAAAATTCAGTAGAACAGGTGACTTGTTGGCTAGATGCTGAAACGATAAACACAGACATGCAACTAATAAATATAAAAAATCCAGTATGAAACTCTACATGGGGAAAACAAAAAGAGTTTTTTGAATAAAGCAAATAATCAATGGTTAAATCAGGTGTGTGCTTATTTTAGGAAATTATAGTTTGCATGCACAGCAACAAATTTACTGACAACACAAAAACAAATGTAGAGTCTTGCCTTCCTTTCAAAATGTATGAGAAACAGTGTTACTCGGATACGGGTATGGGTGTCAGGTGTCGGGTGTAGGTGTGGGTGTGGGACACCTCTAGTTGAAAAAGAGAGGATATGTGGATATGAATCGAAAATTAGGTATGGGTGTGGGGATATGACCATTTTTTAAATATTTCTCCTAAATATTATCCTTTATATATAAAAAAAAGAAAAAATGTTTTCAAATCTATAAACAGAACCATGCCACCAATATAAAAACTTACAATTTCGAAGGGTACGAGTGTCGGGTGTGGGTGCACACCCGATATGAATAGCGCACCCGTACCCATGTCGGATCGTATCGACATGGGTACTGTTCCAAAAATGACGGATCCGAGTAACATAGATGAGAAAAAGGTTTGCAGATCAATCATGTTCTCCCCTCTTACTTCCCGAAGCTCCAAAGCATCAGGGATGGAATAAGGAAGTAGATAGAGAAAGAAGAAGACACACGGAGTTGGGGATGCCAGGGAAGGATCGTAGTATTCAGAAACTGTAAACCCTGGTGCATCATGCACCATTGTATACAAACACATGATTCTCTCCTATAACATACCCTGTACTAAGTTTTATGAGATAGCTGATCTGGTATGGGAAGAAAAGATAAAGGTGTGAATGGTCATTGAGATACTAAGACAGGGAGAGAGAAATGAAGCGTATGATCAACCACCACCACCACCAGTGACCAAAATCCGAAGAGGGATTTGTCAGAGAGCGAGAGCGAGAGAGAGCAGAAAAGCACTGAGAGAATCTTTGCATTCTCCTCTGACATCATTGTCCTATCTCCTCATGATTTCAACACAAATTGATAAAAACTCTTTTCTTCTGTGTATTACCACCTTCCAACAATTAATAATAGCTTATCGAACAACATTTGATTTCATCATTTAAAGTTCATCCCTTGCCCCACCCCTCCTTTTCTTTCCGCAAGGCATCACACAACAACATGCTGCCAATCAAATTTGCTTTTCCAACAAAAAAAAAAAAGGGCAGTACACTTAATCACACTGGGCCACTAAAATAGTCATCATTCCATAACAGTTAATTATGAAAAATCAACATGCTTTTACCAGCACAAGTATTTTCCATTTTAACATTCTTGTTGATCCCTATACTTTACACTGGCAGCAACGACCATAACAAACTGATTAATTCACGCAGAACTACAAAGTCAATACAGCTCATCATCTTGTTCCTCTTGATCAATTTCTTTTAGGTTTTGACAAGTTGGTGCAAAGGACTAGTACCGAGGTATATTGGTGAAATAAAACAAGTGAACTCTTACACACTAGCTGCAGGCAGACAAGTAAAAAAAAAAAAAAGAGATCATGAGAAGTTATCTAATACTAGGATCCTGCAAGATGTTGTGACCTTAAATCAAACTTAAAACATTGCATTAGTAACCCACAATGCCAATAAAATGAGTATTAAGATGCTAAGAAACAATACCTTGCAAAGATAATGCATGAGTGTCATCTTGTTGTTAGTAGCACGAGTGTCAGTGAGCTTTAGAAGACTGTCCAACTTAAACCCAACAGCTGAACCTGCAGAAGGTCAAATTCCTGAATGTCTTATCAGCATATTCCATACAGCTACGAAGTAATTTTTAACCCATCACGCAAGAATAGAAGATAGAACCTTTGTTTTAGCAGTAAAAGATAATCCACTGATACCAGGAGATGAGGCAAAAAGATATCATGCTATGTTGCTAACTATATCATGTGAAGATTGCATTGCGCATTCAAGTCAGAAGATAATTACTTTAAAAAGGGAAGAGAAGGGCATAATTAAGTGAACAAAGAAAAGGGCATGAGAAAAGAATGGTCAATGAAAGCCAGTACAAAATCACAAAATGCTGCAAGAAGAAAGACATGAAAAGCAGAGAAGCTTATTGAGGTTGGCAAGTTCAGATTTTTCAAGCCACTCGATCATAAAATCACTATCTCCATTAGGACTATGAGCTCAAGCTTCTATCATGTTCCTTATTTCTTCCACAACCTCCTTCAGTTCACTTAGCTGCTGCTCAATCCATGTATCTCCATTGTTTTTTCCTCTACCATCATCCAAACCAGCAAGCCTACAACATTCAATGTAAGATGAAGATATACCTATATAAGTTATCAGCCAACCATGTTCAGCCAGAATCCACTATCAATCCTACAATATCAAGAGCAATAACAAAAAGCCACCACCTCACCAAGAAACTGCAGCATGCCCACAATATGGCCTAAGACACTTCTGCTCAAATGATAACTTGCCTGGGCACTTTTTGTCAACTGCCAAAGGCAGATATCCATTTCATCCTACGAAAAGTTACAACAGACTGATGGGCACAAACCCTACCCTACCTTGAATTTCAAGTCAAAAAGTGTACTAAGACAACAAAAAAATTCCAAAACAACCATTAGTGAACTATTCATTAGCTTGTCTTTGCCCTACATCAATGTAGTTATAAAGCAGGAACTTCTAATGTTTACGCAATATGGGCAGTCCTGCAATACCAAGATATCTGCAGGAGATTCTAAGGCAAAAGCTTTGCAATCTTTATTAAATGACCCCTACCTTCAATGTGGAAATTGTTCAATATTTCATGGCTTTCAAGAGCTTGTGGATGTGATTATGTCAATGGAGCATAACACTAGGGAAATAACCCATAGAAGATGTGCAAAAGTTGACAGGAGCAAAAAGTTGCGAACATTGGCACTAAGGATGCAGGAAAACGAGGAAATTGGCGAACATTGGCGCCGAGGCAGGGGAAATCGTTTCGGAGCAACAGCCCTGCAGGTGGTCTTTGCAGCAACGGTATGCTACACATGGAAGGCGAGAAATGAGTTTTTGTGGGAGCATGTTGCTTTTGATATAGATGGTACTATTAGGAAAATTAAAATACATGTATTTGCTACATTGTATTCTCTTTTTCCTGTTTTTGAACCATCTATTTTATGTAGTGAAGATAAATAGCAGGTAGTTGATTGGCTCCAAATGACTTTACTGATTGTAGAGAACTGATTGTAACACTTGCATAGTTATATAAGATTGTAAAGAACTGATTGTAACACTTGTATAGTTATATAGGATTGTAGAGAACTGATTGTAACACAAAAAAAAAAAAAAAAATAAATAAAAAATAAAAAAAAATGCAGGAAAACCATCTATAAAGCTAATCTTGTAGCCTCAAGGTCCTCAACAGCTAGTCGGCCAACAAGCTAAATATAAGCAATAAAATGGCTTGGCAAAGCATAGTAGTGCCACACTACCAACACATTGTGAAATGACATAAAGATTCAGTTGTACTACAATCCTGAATTTTGAATATGTAATAATGTCATAATGTTATTCCACTAAGCATAATTGAGCAAAGTACTTATCATTGATTTTGAGCAAACTTATTTACATGAAAATCCTCACCCCTTGCAGTTCCTTGGTTTAAGGTATTTCCTAGATTGAGAATCAATTGCATTATTGCCTTCAACTTCATAGAGTTGCGAACCTATTGACAGTTGACATCACCAAGGTGTAAGGGATGAAATGAGAAAGAAGACATGACAATAGTATAAAAAGCAGGACTCCTGTATAGAACATACCTCCTCATATGCAGAATTTACAATGTTTAAACTTTTCTTAAAATCTGAAATCTGCAGACAATACCAAAAATCAGACAACTGATGGATTACATCGTATATGTTTTCAGATCTTCACATCTGTATTCCATAGTATTTCTCTATTTTTGGATGAAGGAAGGGAATAAGACAGGAAATGAATAAGTAATCTTTATGAATGAGATGCGAACGGTAAAAGGAATAGGTAACTTTTAAGGATATTGGTGGTTTTTGTGCATGTTTTTCATTCTGTAACTAACAAACATGACAACTACCTGACTGTTAAACTGAATCTTGAATAAAAACACTCGTAATTTTGACTCCACCCGAGGAACTTTCATCAGCTCCAAAAAGTACTGAGAATAAAATGGAATGAGGGTAAGCTTTTCATTCATATAACAAAACAAAATTGAATGACAAATATTATTGTATTGAATGCAGCTCATGCACAAATAAGAGATATGAGATATGAGAGAATAGAACATCTCCAAGAATGAGTAAGGCTGATACTGTTAGCACCAATACCATTATTGTTCTATGAACCTTCCCTTTTCGCCAACTTTTTGAAAGAATGAAATCTGGTTTTCTTTCATAACCAATGTAGTCAGACTACAACTTTAACAAAAATATCACTTCAAACTTGAAAGCACAAAAATGAAGTCATACACCAAGAATTATAACACATCAGCCTATGAAGAGAGTTAATGAAACAAGCATAATGTGAAAACCTACCATTTTTAAGCAAGAAGGTTGTTGTTCCTTTCATGAGTACTAGATTTCTATACCTATTGTAATGTTCAGACTGAAAAGGACATTGAGTATCCCATGCTCATTTACTCTCTTCTTGGCAAGTTTTGTTGATCTTCGGACATAACCTTTTTTATACTCGGCTTATGCATATTCAAGTTATTCAATAGGATATCGGATATTACCTAACTTTTCTTGGTTCCACAACAATTGCTTTAAAGAGCCAGGTTATAGCTCATAACAAACCATCTATCATGTTACGGTCCCTGCATTTTTGTATCCAGCTATTTCCTTCGCGAAATACATCTAAACGTGGCATGAAGTGAATACTAACACATTCACCATCTCAACCACCTTTGTTTGACGCACCAATGATACCATCCAAATTCTCAAATTCACGCCATTCTCACTACCAGGTACAGAAACAGTAATCAAACGCCTTCCAAAACCAACCCGCTCCCCCATCCCCACCCCCAACAAAAAGAAGAGAAAACAAAGGGAGACAATCAGGGGGTAACATTGGGTTTGAGATGAAGTGATGAACGATGTCCCACCCAAATCTTGCTTACAGAACTCAAAGCAAACCTTTGGCCTTTAATGTGTTCCCTTCAAACTTTTTGGATAGGCTACAGCAAGCAGATAATCAGCCAAATGAACGTTTCAAAGATCCTTTCAAAAGTTCCAATCCTCTGCCCTCCAGCTCCACTCCAATATTTACCTGCTTGAAGCTCATCTGATTCACATTTCAGGTAACTATACAAATATATACATATCTACTTGGGTAAATTGGCTTTGGCCTCAAGAAGATGCATCCCACCCAAGTAAACCTTGCTTAATCAATTTTATTTTCTTCATGCTCCATTATTCCTATCCTTACCAAATCACGTTCTATGCTTCAAAAAACGTGCAGGCAGTCCCCATTCTTTTAATTTGCATTGATTCAATGGAGATATTTTGCTCAACCAGATGGACCCAGAAGAGAGAAAAGCCTGTTATTCTCATTTCATGCTCACATTCACTAGACACTCCTTTTAATTTGAGTAGAATGAATGAGTTCTTACAGGAAGTTGTTGAAGGGGGAGGGAAGGGAACAAATCCGCTCTTTCGATCACCATTGAAAGTACTTGATTAACAGCCAAAGCCACACTTCAAGCTTGAAGAAAGTAAATCCACACACAGCCTAGCTACCAAATCTTAAATACAGAGAAGGCAAGAGGTCAAAACGGTCTAACTAAATGAACCCTCTGATGTTTGTGTTATGAGTTATGTGTTTGGTTTATTAAGGGTAGTTTACGTATTTGACACTTATAGTATATAAACCCTTTTGTCAATGAAAAAAGTAAATCTTCCCATTATTCTTTTTGCCTTTGATTACATGGTATCAGAGCCAACTAGAGGAAACCCACAAAACCACAAAACACTAACACCATAAACCACCAACTTCCCTAGCCACTGTCGCTGCAGCCCAGGCCACCAGTCGCCGGACCACCACCACCATGAGCTGACCCAGACGTTGGCGACCTCGGGGGAGTCGGACCCGAGACCCAAGAGTCGTCGTGTGCGGCGGGAGCTGTAGCAATGCCTCACTCGCGGCGGCGAAGTGCTCCAATCACAACGTTCCTTATGTTTTTCTCATGATCTGAGCACATGGGGTGGAAGAGCATTCAAATCTATCTTCCATTTGAGCCGTTTTCCAGTCCACCACCACACGCGCCTCCCTCTATCTCCGGCACGTGACTCCCATGTGTCACCGTCGTCTTCGGACCGGAAAGAGCAGAATCTTCATCTCATTATGCTGAAACTCTCTTCCTCTTATGGCAATAGTATATTCCTTTGTTTTGGGTCTATTTTGTCTTGTCCAAAGATCACATTTCTATGTTATTGGGTTGGTGAGTGTGGTCCTATGGCTCTGGAGTGAAGTAGTGTTGATTGTTGTATATTTGATCAACAGGATATCATCGTCTGTTCTTTAAGGGGGAGATCCCTTACAGCCTGTTATTTCTTGGTCAACCCTCTATCCTCTCCCTCTATGAATCTTTGAGTGTACATGTTATGTTCAGGATATCCACCATCTTACAAAGTTTGATCAAGTCCTTAAGGTACATCTTTTTAGGATATTCTCACACGCAGAAGGGGTATTGATGCTACTCTCCTAAGTTGGGAAGATTCTGTATTTCTGCTGACGATGTATTCGATAAGGTTACCCCATTTAGCTCTTCTTCACCCTCACTTGGGCCACCATCTGAGTCATCCTCTTCTGTTGATGATCTTCTCATCTATGAGTTGGTTCGGATTTCATCGTCGTCACCACCTGTTCCGGCTTCACCACCTTCCCTGTTACCCACCCTCCCTCTTCGGGTGTATACCTGTCGCCCTCGTCAGGTCATCGTTGATCCATTAGACCATTTAGATGAGTCTACTTCTCCTCTTGTTGTTGCTCCTACGACTGCTACTCCTGGTTTGGCTTCTCCACTGGTCGCTCCTGGTTCTGATCCCTTGCCATCTACTATGGCTTCATCATTGGCCACTCCTACGTCCTCTGTACCCTTTGATTTGGATCTTCTAATTACCCTACGAAAGGGTCAGCATAGTTGTGTTATGTATCCTATGTTTATTCATCTTTCTTATGCTGAGGTATCCATATCCTATGCTTGCTCATCTCTCTTATGCTAGGGTATCCTCTTCTTTGTAGGCATTCGTCTTTGCTTTGGTCTCTATTTCTGTTCCTCGATCTTTCTCTGAAGCCCTCTCTTTCCTGGGGTGGCAGTAGGCCATGTGTGAGGACATAAAGGCCCTTGAGGCTAATCAGACTTGGGATCTTATTCTCTTGCCTCCCGGAAAGAAGGCTATTAGTTGTAAGTGAGTATTTGCTGTGAAAGTGAATCTGGATGGCTCTATTACTCAACTCAAGGCCTGTCTGGTAGACAAAGGATATGCTTAGGTGTATGGTATCGATTACACTGACGCTTTCTCTTCTATTGCCAAGATGACTTCTATTCGTCTGCTCATTTCTCTTGCTGCCTCTTCTCGATGCCCTTGCACCAGGTGGATATGAAGAATGTGTTTCTTCAAAGTGATGTGTAGGAAGAGGTATATGTGGAGCAACCTCTAGGGTTTGTTGCTTAGGGAGAGTCTGGACATGTCTGTCGCTTGAAGAAGTCTTTATACGGGCTGAAACAGTCTCTCAGAGCTTGGTTTGAGAGGTTTAATTCTGTGGTTCTCAACTTTGGCCTGCGGAGATCAAGGACCACTCAGTATTCTATCGGCATTCCAGTGTTGTGTGCATTCTTCTTATTGTTTACGTTGATGATATTGTTATCACTGGGAGCAACAGTGCAGGTATTGCTTCCTTGAGGATGTTTCTTTAGCGCCATTTTCAAACTAAAGACCTTGGATCTTGCAACGGTTTTCCTGTCCTAACGTAAGTATGCTTTATACTTACTGCAGGATACTGGCATGCTTGATACTAAACCAAATGATAGTTCCATGTTTCTTGGGGTGAGACTTTTACATGCTAAGGGTGATGTGTTTGATTAACCATATAGATACAGGAGATTAGTAGGCAAATTGAATTATCTTGTCATCACTCGTCCTGATATTGCTTTCTTTGTGAGTGTTGTTAGTCAGTTCATGTCTGATCCCCGAATTCCTCATTGGAAAGCAGTTTTGTATATTCTCAGATATATCAAGGGACATCCTAATCGAGAATTGCTCTATAGTAATCATAGCCACAGACGTATTGAGGGTTTTTCTGATACGGATTGGGGTGACTCACCCTCTGATCGAAAGTCCACCACGGATTATTGTGTGTTTGTTGGTGACAATTTAGTCTCTTGAAAGAGTAAGAAACAACCTGTTGTAGCTCGTTCAATGCAGAGTCAGAGTATCGGGCCCTTGCTCATATTACCTGTGATGTCACTTATTTCCATCAGTTACTTGATGAGTTGCAGTATCCAACTCCTCAATCTACTCAGTTATGATGTGACAATCAATCCGTCATCCATATTGCATCAAACCCAATATTCCATGATAGAACAAAACATATTGAGGTCGATTGTCATTTTGTACGAGAAAAGCTCCAAGGAGGTGATATTGTGTTGAATCATGTGAAGACCACAAATCAACTTGCCGATATTCTTACCAAATCTTTAGCAATGAGTCAAGTTGAGTTTATTTGTAATAAGTTGGACATGATTAATATCTATGCTCTAACTTGAGGGGGAGTGTTATGAGTTATGTGTTATGTGTTTGGTTTATTAAGGGTAGTTTAGCTATTTGACACTTGTAGTATATAAACCCTTTTGTCAATGAAGAAAAGTAAATCTTCCCATTATTCTTTTGCCTTTGATTACAGTTTGAAATTTAGACGCTAAAGATTCGCATGTCTAAGATGTTTCTTGCAGTTCAAAAGAAATAACAGAAAGTCCAGCAAAAAAAAAATTGAACTTACAATAACCAAAAGAATTACTTTCCAAGGGAAAAATAGAGCCTAACCAAGCAGGATGAACCCACTGAATATGTAGCAAGTAAGCTCCAATGAACTCCCAACCAGACAAACAGTTGTGTCCCAAGTCTATTACTTTCCGTATGATAGTAAATACCATATTTCTTCTTCTCAATACTCACAGAAGATCTGTTTTGGAGATAAGCAGATTGGTGGGCAATGGAAGCAATTGAGTCAAACTGTTGGGTCTGACATGATATCCCAACCTACTACAATCGATTTAGAATATTTTACATCCTCTGAATTAGAAGCATTATTCTGATATTCTCATTCTCATATTTGTTCTTGACAGTATTTAAAAGGCAAGCTCCATACGTTTACCATGTTAATTGGGAGTTCTTGAGTAACACATGTATAACTTTGAATAGGACTCTTCCATCATTTGTTTATTAAATCTTATCTTACGATTTGAATTTTGAGTTAGCTTCGTTTATATGTTAAACCACCCTAATAGTGTTATGTTAACATTGCTTCCATTCTCCACCATTATCATGTCTGAATCAAATCTAATTGGTGAAAGGAACATATCGACTTGATGTCATATATCTCTAAAACAAATAATCAAATGCAGTTACTTTACAAATGAAGGATCAATGGTCAGAATGACCTATTCATGTCCAAACTGTAACTACATCATTTATCTATAAGAGATGAAAAATTCCATACCTGTTCGCACTTTCCCAGCTTTTCCTTGTCGCCAGTGTAGTTCTAAAATGTATCAACAGAGAAAGTCAAATCAAAGAGGAAAGTAAAAATTAGGAATGACGAGTCCTATCAACATAAGGAAATTAGGACCACGAGCATCTTTCTTTACTTTTTGTCACATTTTATCTCCTTAAGCACAGCAAGTTAAAACAAAACAAAAATAGCAGAAAATTACAACTGGAACCACATAAACCTTGAGAGTCTCCATCTCCTCCTTAGTAGGGCAAAACTTTATAAGGTTTTCAACTTGATCAGCATCCAAAACTGACTCATTTAGTGCCAGTGCTGCGGCCTGCAGAAAGGTACGTTAGACGGAAGATACAGTAAAAGGAAAATAGCAGCAAATTACAACTGGAACCACTTAACCAGACTTTACAGGAAGACGACAAGAAAAGAAACAAAATCAACCAAACAACAAAGTCACTAGATATTTATGAAACGGTTTCTAACCCTTTAGTCAATCATAATGCATCCCCAGTCAGACCCCAGGGAAAATAAAGAAACTGTGAAACCAGTGTAGATTTACACGCCAAAATTGCAAACAGGTATGAAAGAATTGTTAACAAGAGAAGTGATGTCAAAAGAATCAACCAACAGGTTGTGGCAATCAAATTCCACTAAAATCAACAAATGGCTGTACTAGAAAAGGAAAAGTTATGGCATGTTTCACAATGTTGTTGCATGCAAAATAGAATAATTAATCAACAGCCCAGCAAGTAAAAGACTTATAGTGATCCCCAACAGAACAAACAATGAGAAAGTAAACTTAAATTCACAAACAATTCATGGGGATATATTTGATCATATTTTTTCCATTCCTAAATCTCCACTTCTTCCTCTTTCCCTCAACAAGGGGATTCTGGTTATCACTTGTTCCTGAACCGAAGGCAAAATCTACAGAACCGCGATTAAAGCACAGTGATCCTATAATATAGATAGGCTTTTCCTAACAACCTACTGTACACCCTCGAGGAAAATATTAGAATTACTCATTTCCACCCTTCTGTTTTTTCACAAAACAAAACGAATACCCTTATGCCCTACTCACAGGGAATGCTTTTCCCAGGCTACAATTAGCAGATAATCTATTTTTGCATGACATCTAGACGAAGCAATGAAGTGGAGTCTCTGAGAGAAACCTGACATCTTGATTGTGGCCGCATGGTTTCATAAGCAAGTTGAAATTGAATGTCAATTACACCTCAAGTCCAAAGAAATGAAAATCATCTGGAAAATATCCAAACCCATTCCAGTGAGAGGGCTTCAGAATAAGAATTCCAAGTTGAGAATTTAACTAATCATTGTTTCTTAAATGTAAGATCTTTTTGGCTCTTATATGCATTACCAGAAGTCAAATGACCACGATTTGAACTATATATAAACTGAGGCTCGACATTTCCACTCCTTTCAATGTGGCAGGATCCAGAGGTTGACAACTCACTTTTACGGAAAATGATTAGAGATTAAGATCACTCAACATTCTAAACAATGCAGATACTCTAGTCAGTATGGCGTTGATCCAAGTGAGGTGGATACACTATGATCAGAAATCAGGAAACCTATAGAGGGATCCACCAACTAGGTTCTAATCATCGAATGATTATGTAATTCCAAAAAAGAAAAAGGAAAAAAAAAAGTATCGGTTGGATAGCAATCCATGATGTGAAATTCCAAGTTCTAAGAACAGAAAAATGGCCTAAATGGTATAAACTGAAGGGACCTCCCCTTTCCCTTCTTCATGGAGTGGAATCCACAATCCCAAAAGGAGATAAATGAGGGGAGGAGACCTTGCATTCATCCAGGACATGGTGAATTAATGATGCATTCAGTAATTATTAACCACGTGTTGGAAAATATCCCTGCTGGGCAAATATTCCAAGATAATGCTTGAGATACTTTTGGATATTTAGGGATAAGTTAGCATGATAGTCTGAATTTAAATAAAGGCTATCCTTTACTAGATTGCTAGTTGTGCTCCCTGATCTTAGGGATTTTATTTCAGTTGTTTGTTTAGAAAAAATAACTGATTGCGGTATTTTATCTTTACTGTTCTGATTATGGTATCTTATCTTTACTGCTCTGTTTCAACCATATATATGGTAGAGCTAGGTTTTCTATATGGTATCTAACCAAAAGTAACGAGTTCGAATTTTATAACCCCTCGTTTATTCAACACTTGGTGAAAGGAGGGTCATTGTACGATCCATGCTTCAAGCCCAAAATGAGCATTTTCGTGATAAGACGTGTTAAGAAATAAAAGTATTTTCTAGACCTTCACCACAAGGTTGATATTTTGGCACAGAGGTTCTAGGTCCCAACAAGCTACAAGGAAAGACAACAGATACCATGAAATATGTAACGTCCAGCATACCATCATATCTGGGAGCGGCATCTTAACCTTTGTGAGCATAATTTCTGTATTGTTGGCCCTCCTCAGGTCTACCTGAAGCATATATAAGAACGTACATTAATGAATGCACAGAAAATAAGGAATCCTAACATAAATCAACAAAATACTCCCTAGTGAAAGTGCATGGCCAAGATTGCAGAAAAAAAAAATAGATAGTGGGAGAAGTGCAGAAGAGAAATTGACAGACATCATATTCCACAATATAGCAAATGGAACCATGGGCAATTAAATACATCTACCGAAGAAAATTATATACAGAATGTCTCTTATATGAGGATCTTCCTTTTAAATATTGAGACTTCTTGTGCTTTCCATCCAAATCTCCACTCATGATCAGAGCGAGCAATAATTTAGAGGCTTGGAGATATTAACTATGGGCTTTCTAACCCCATTTTAGAAAGTTCCATGCGCATTTATTGTGCCAATCACAATGCTCAACACAACTAAATGCATTAATTAGATAAAAACTTAATAAGTGCCCTGTGGACACTCATTAGAGAAAATCAACTATAGATCTCTCATTGTAATACAACTCTTTTAGGTCTTTTAAACTTGCAACTGTGTCTTATACAAAACTGGCTAGCATCATTTTCCTAATAAAACAAACAACTCCATTACAGTAAAGTAATTATCAATTATTCAAAATTCTCACTTAAGTAAAGTAAACTGATGCACAAAATTATAAGTAATGAACCACTGGTAATATATAAGAACAAGCATTACCCCTCCCCCCCTTTTCCTTCAGGTGGTACTTCTCTATCACACTTCTTCAGGGGGAGTACAGGGGTTAGTATATCAATACAGGGACAGATAAAATTTCTCTGTTTTTTCATGGAGGATAAAATTTCTCTTTTAAAGGTCAGGTTGGGTATTTACAGTTCACAATGTAGTCTATTGGTTATGGAGGGGAAGATCGATATTCGTGGGAAAGATAGGGTGGTATTATTTGGAGAGATTTTACAGCACTTTTGCAGCTTTGCTCAATCTTCCTTTTTTATTTTTTTCTAGGTGTTTTGCCACACATAGAGAGCATTTTCCCAACATTAGGAAAAGGATAGACATTATGCTTGCATTTTTGTTTTCTAAACCACCACCACCCCCACGCCCAGAATCATCATCATCATTCTGACCATACCCCCCTAGATGGGATCGACCACACATATTTGCGTCTTCCAATTCATACGGCATTGGGCAATTTTCATTCTCAATTTCAGTATTTTAAGGTCGTTTCTAATAACTTCACTCCAAGTCTTTTTCGGTCGTTTCCTAGTTCTCCTACCTTCCATTACAGTTAACTCCTCTCTCCTAACAAGTGCATTCGTTGGTCTACCCCCACTCCTAGAAAAAAAAAATACATAAATAAAAGCATAGGATAAGTAACAAATATTCAATGAACTTGAAACCATTTAACGGAAAATGGACATGATGAGGGAGGCCAGCGCACTATATTCGTCAAATCTTTGCTGCATGTGTTCTATAGATATGTGCGGCCAACCACACCTAGTCGGAAGAGGTTATGTTGTTGTTGTTGTTGTTGTTGTTATTGTGAGGAAAATCAGTGCAACCAGAAGGTATCCCTTTTAAGTAATTCCGACAAGAGCAATCGTATGGTATTCAGAATTTACTATGACCAGCCAATGAAACAGATCAAAATGCCAGATCACCGAAGGCAACTCTGAAATTTTGAACAACCTCATAGAGTACAACTATGGAGCAGACTTTATTTCGGCATGTATATATTAGATAAAAATCTAGTGATGTCAATGAGAATCAACGGGATAATCAATAAAGTATCTTATTTATATCGCTACATCCCCTCATATTCAAGGATATCGGTTCGTTTATGTAACAAGCTATCTGATGCTTCTTGCAGACATGTCATTTTGGCACAATGCCAATGCTTCATTTGAGAAACTCATAAAAATACTAGAATTGATCAACTTAACCCATAGCAAGTAATAATAGACAAGTGAAGCTTTCTTTACAAGCAGACACAAGAACAAAGAGACAGGGAAGGATTGCGCACAGAGACAGTGATTATCCATAAGCTACAATTAGATGGAATATCATGCATTGAGTGTTTGGCAGCATCTATGATATTAACAACATTAAGCGGACAATATATGTACACAGAAAGTTGACCAAAGACGGATATGGGCAAACAAAGCACCGGTTTGAAGAGATTCAGGCATTCAGCAGAGACTTAGAATTTATGGAATACGGAGTAATACTGTAAGATAACAAATATGTCTACAAGAATGATCATCCATGCCATAGCAGTTTAACAGATTCATGCATCTTAAACTAGAAGAGTGTATAAGATGACAAGTAATAAGGAAAGCTTCTGGAAAAACACAGCCATCATTGGAGAAAAAATGGCATCACCACAGAACCAAAGATCAAGCCAAACATATAACCTAAGCAAACGAAGAATGCTGAATTACCAAGTGGACAGTGTCAGACTTAGCAACAGATTTCTGCCGTCCTGATTTACCTCCAGAATCAGCTGATTTGGGGGCTGCGGCAGAGAAAAGACTCTCAATTTCCGACACATCAAATTCTGGTGGAGCACTAGATTGAAAGGACACAGCATCAGTGATCTCATAAAGGACAAAGTAGATGGTAACACAGTTGTAATGATGTCCTAGTCAACAGTTACTCTAGTTCAATCCAATAAAATTCAAGTGGCAGTCCGCCAATAAGTTAAAAAGATCAAAAGCATTCAAAAATGGAAGTCATTAATAAAAATACTAGTTTACTGCCTAAAGTAAAACAACATGGATAAAAATCAAATGTATCAATATGAACTGATAAAGGTTAAGAAAATAGATACATTACATTGGAGACGCTCCTTGTTTTTGCAATTCCTCCCATAAGCTTCCCTGAAGGACCTTTGACACCTTGCTCCAATGCAAGGGCTTCAATGAAGATCTACGAGTTGCCGATGCAATTGCTGAAGCTCTTGCAAGCCCACGCCCTCTTCCTAAAGCAGGTGGTGCGTTTGGTACCTTGGCGCCACCAGGAGGGGGCGGAGGAGCAGCACCAGGAGGTCGTGGTGCTGTAGGAGGACCTGAATTTCCTCCAGGAGGCGGTGGTGGAGGTGGTGCTCCATGTACTGGAGGGGGTGGTGGAGGAGGGCCTTGCCCAAAAGGAGGTGGTGGAGGAGGTGGAAGTTTACCAGCTGGAGATGG
>JAOWBR010163208.1:0-12086 GCA_028571145.1 Dionaea muscipula
TACCTTGAGCTTGGGTGGAGACCCCTATTTATAGGGGTGGGAGTTGTGATAATTACCAAAGTGCCACTGAGTGTCGTGATAGGCCACCGGCCAGGACCCAGGACACCGGCCAGGACCCAGGACACCGGCCAGGATCCTGGACACTGGCCAGGATCCAGAACCCCGGCCAGGACCCAGGACACCGGTCAGAACCCAGGACACCGGCCAGGACCCAGGACTCCGGTCAGGCCGTCTGGTCTTCTTGTCCGCGTAGGCAGGGGTGAATACCCGTATATCACAAATCAAACCGATAAACCAACGGTTTATAAAATTAGAAACCGAACCGATAAAAAAAAACCATTAGACCACTGGTCCGGTGCGGTCCGATACGGTTTGGCGGTTTGAACATTTTTCTGCACACCCCTAATTAAATCTGTTCGGTTGTCCGATAATCTGCTTAATTGCTTTGTTTGTTCAAGGACAAAATAATAATTCGAGTATATGAAGTTGAACTCTAGATTAAAAATTTATTTGAAATTCGAACTTTGGAAGAAGAACGAAAAATTTAGAAATAAAATAAAAAATAAAAAAAAATTGGCCCCTGTCCGATCAAATTGGGTTGACTCTCAATTTTTACACCTATATAAATTATATAAATGAGAATGAAATGATTTCAAAAGATTTCATTCCATATGGGCAAGAGTCATCCTGAATAGACATAAATTTTACTTTTTTTTATTTGGTTTTTTTTTTTTGGGCTTTGCAATAAAAAAAAGAAATCAAAATCACTAAACCTTCAGTTTATCCGTTTGATTTATCGTGTCAACGACACGGATATCCCTTAATAATAAAATAAAACATATTTTGAATATATCCCTCATTCTGGTTGTCCTATATGAATGAAAATAAGACTCTTATTAACTAATTTTCTTTTCCTCTTTTACATCACATCATATCACATCACATAAATTTTTTTTTTATATCTTATTATATAATTTATTAAATATAAAAATATTATAGTCAAAATTTATAATTTTTAAGCACAAAAATAATTTTTATGAAAACAAATAAAATTATAGGAATATTCTCCGCGGTAACCACGCGAATAATCTCTAATCTTCAGCTCTTGTAACTTATATATATATATATATCGAGTTTTACTAGAGAAGCTTCAATGACCTCACCTCCCCGTTCACCACTTCACCTCCCGTCAATCAAACAACGAGCTCAGCTCACTCACCCCCTCAACACAGCCTGCCCAAGTCCTCTTCTCTTCACTTCACCACCAAAATGCCCACTCGTCGTCTCAAGTTCCCGGTCGTCCCAAGCTTCAAATCCTGCTGCTGCTCCAAACATCCCTCCTCCACCCCTCCCCTCCACTCGCTCCACCGCCGCCCCCACGCCACCGCCTACCCGCCGCCGCCGCATTCCGGTCCAGCCCACCCCATTCTCTACTCTTCCAATTCCGCATCATCAACCGTATCCGCCTCAAGATCGTATCAATACCCCACTAATCCCGACGTTGCGCCGACACACCGCACCAGACCAAACGCGGATTTCCAGTGGAGGAAGGACGACAGGTGGCACGTCATCACTAAGATCCACGACGAAGAGGCACCGCCTCACCGCAAGATCCACGCCTCTTCCGACGTGCTACCACCGAAACGGAAGGCGAGAAGGCAGAGGCCCACGTTCAGGCTCCGGCTGAGCACGACTTCGGCGGAGAGCGGACTGTTCAGCAGCAGCGGAAGCGGGAGAGGAGGCAACAATGCCGGCGAGGAATCGGAGACGCTGATGTCCTCCTCCCGTAGCTTCTCGACCGATTCATCTTCCGAGTGCCTAGGCGGGAGGCGGAGTGAGAAGAATACCGGCGGAGGGTTGAAGATGGAGCAGCGCGTCGGCGAGACGAGGAGGTCATCGTCGGCGGAGGAGTCGGCGGAGGCGGTGAGGCTGTCGGTGTTCCAGAGGCTGATACCATGCACGGCGTTGGAGGGGAAGGTGAGGGAAAGCTTAGCGGTGGTGAAGAGGTCGGACGATCCGTACGAGGACTTCAGGCGGTCGATGATGGAGATGGTGCTGGAGAAGCAGATGTTCGAGGAGAGGGATCTGGTGCAGCTGCTTCGGATCTTGTTGTCGCTCAACTCCAGACACCATCATGGCCTCATCCTCGAAGCCTTCGAAGAGATCCAACAGGCTCTGTTCGGCGATTTTCGCCATCGGCACGGTGGGGGTGCCGTTGCATTTCCTCTTTGATGATGATGATGAGGGATTTTTTAATTAACAAATAATGCTAGCTACGGCTTTTGGAGGGAAGATGTAACGTAGTAGTAGGTGGGATATGATATATTTACAATAAAAAAATTATAATAAATACTATTTATCTTTATCATCTATCTCACCCATCCATTTTCATCGATATTTATTTATAATTTTAAAAAAATTTCAACTTTTATAATAATAAAAGTTATTATTTTCGTACTAGTTGTAGCAATCCACTTGTTTCACTTAAAATGCTGGCCAGTCGACGAGTGACGCACACGCATACGACAATAGTTATTCCTTCTCGCTGAAGATCCAACTAACCATTACTTTGTCAATATATCTTTCTCTTCTCGGATGAATATCAATTTTTGATATTTCACATTAATATTATCTTGCTCAATTCACGCCATTTTATTCTATTTATATTATTTTATTTCAATTCATACTATTTCATTCTACTTGAAAAAATATAGCTGTTGTGGAATAAAAAAAAAAGTTGTTCCTTTATTTATATTGAAAAATATATAATTGTTGCCTTTTTATAAAAAGAGTTTTTGTTTTTTTCTTAAAAAGAATTGTTAATTTTTAAAAAAATATGATCGTTGCTTTATTTTAAAGATATAATTGTAGCTTTGTTGCTTTTATTCACATAAAAATTCAAAACAAGAAAAAAAAATTAATTATACTTCTAACTTTTGATGACTTTTTAAACAATAATACATCTCTCCGTAGAGAAACAATATCATCTTTATCAAAAGATGATACTCCTATAATAGGGATATCATTTTTTTGAAGTATCATCTCTGAGATGATACCCCATTGTAGATGACCTAATTATTGTCCTTAAACTTTTCGTTCCACATGAACAATTTATGAGACTTTCTAGTGCACTGTAAAATTTACACAATTTTTATCACGATTTTCCTCTTTTAGCATATTTTATATTTTTTCAGTCACTTCTTTACTCTCTTTACATCATAATGTATAGGTCTCACATTACAAAAGTGAAAAATCAAGCTAAAAATTACGCAAGCTTTCTAGTCCATAAGAAATTTTTCCAATTTTATCTTTCAATTCTCATTCATATGAAAATGATTCGAATTTTGGACAGACAATTTAATTACTCGGTATTGTTCTTCACATTATTAATTATGTGTTACATTTTGAAGATCTTAAAAATCTTATTGGGATCTTGCTTATTTCAAGCTTTAAATCCGATGGAAATATGGTTTTAATAAACAAATTCCAACAAAAATAAATGGAAGCTAAATGTTAATTTCAATCCTCATTAGCTCGGTCATTGAAGTTGTCATCCATTATTGCTACTTAGGACACTGTAGAAGGCGGTTATCACATAATTTTGTTGTTCATAATTCACTATCAAATTAAGGTCCATTATGCAACTCTGTTACTGCAGATTTATGTTGGCTGCTTAGAGCATTCTTAATAGTCTCACCAAATTTTTCATCAAATTAACCCACAAAATTCATTTTCTCTATTTTAACTATCCACTTTTTAAAATCTTAAAAATCAGACTCTTTATTTTAACTAACTAAATTAAAATATTTTTTTTAAAATTAACTCACACAAACATACACACAAACACAGAAAAAAAATAAAATGAATCGAATAACAAGTAAACAGAGCCTCACCAAATTAAACGAGACATTATTCACCACTTTTGTTTTTCGGCAAATTGCGGAGCAATGTAGCCAAGGCTGATACAGGTTTATTTTGGGCAAGTGGCTAGCTAAATTGGCTAAATTACCTACTCTCATATTCAGGCTCTTAAATGTCCTTTCAACAATAAAATGAAAGCATATAGTGACCTACTCAATAATTTTGTTCATGTGTTGTATAATGTTGGTGACCATACAGTTAACATCTATTTGATTTGATAATATTGTTGTTATTTGTTTAATTTTTATTATAAATTATATTTTGAGCATTATATATCCTTCAAGAAAAACATAAAACAATGGGGATTTAAAATATAGAAAAATAATAAAACCTAAACTGAATCGCAAAAGTAATAGTTGGGGGGAAACAGAACTTGCTTAATTAAGGTTGATAATTTAAAATAATCCTACTGGACAAGTTTTGTTTACGTTAAAGTCTAGTGATTATCCTTTTTTAAAGATTATCCTTTTTTAGTAGACTGCTAGCATGGAAAGCAACGGGAAAGGGCATAAACAGTGAAACTTTTTCTGTCACCAGGTGGTTCTCTTTTCTTATCACCAGGTGAATCTGCAGGCTCATGGGCTCATTCATTGGCTCATCTCATCACATCTGTCTATGAAAGCGTGAGAGAGAATCTCAGAATCATCCGTGTGTTCTCCGAGTGATCAGGAGAAACGATAATGGAAGGAACGGGGACAAAGGAGGAAAATGAGTCTTTCTACGCATCTGGCTTGGGATACCGCACCTTATAGTAAAAAGGGCAAAATATATTTATTCTACTAAATAATCGAATGATTAATTTTTATGATCCATTTGATTCATGAAGATGGAGAAGAGGATTGAAATGAAGCGGAAACTGATAACGGTTGAAAATTCAGTTGCCGTCACACTCACGTTAACGCTCGTCCTGTTGAGGGGTAAATTTGGAATTAACTTGGTGAGATACTCTTGTTATGAGTTGTAATAGCTGGTGAGGTGGCTTGGCCGTGTGAGCTGAGTTTTTGTAATAAGAATATATTGGAATACTGAGTATAAATATAATATACAGTACAGGAGTTACAGTTGGCTTCTGTGAGAAACTAAGTCAATTTTTTTATTTCCCCAGCTCTCTCTCGTTCTCTTCTTTTCAATTTGGTATCAAAGCCATTTCTAGGGCAACGGAGAAGCACAATCGTGATCCGGTGAATTTCCATTAATTAAGCTCAGATTCATGGCATCTTCTTCCTCCTTTCCATTTCCTCATTTGTCTTCGGAGAACTATGGCAGATGGAGCATCCAAATGAAGACTTACCTCGGTGGGCAGAATGCTTGGGATGTGGTGGAAGCAGACATTGATGTGTTGGTAGCCGCTGCTCCGAATGCGAGAACACAAAGGGAGATCCATGTGCGAGATCAAAAGGCTCTGTTTATTCTCCATCAAGGAGTTGACGATACTAATTTTGAGAAAATTGCAATGGCTCTAACTGTGAAATCTGCTTAGGAGATCTTGCAGAAGGCTTTCCGCGGTGAGGAGAAGGTGAAACGTGTTCGTCTACAGCTACTTCGAGGGGATTGGGAGAGATTACAAATGCTTGAATCTGAGTCAATTTCTGAGTTCTGTTCCAGGGTGAAGGCTGTGGCAAACCAGCAGACTCAAAATGGTGAAGTCCTTGAAGAGGTACGTATCGTGGAGAAATTAATGAGATCTCTTGATATGAAGTTTGATAGTGTGGTTATTGCTATAGAGGAAGCTAATGACATCTCCACGTTGCCACTAGATAAAGTGATTGGCTCTCTCCTTGCTCATGAGGAGAAATTTAATAGACGAAGAACAGATTCTCCAAATCAGGTTTTACAAGCCAAATTTCAGATGAATGATGATGTGAAGAATGGAAAATTCAACTTGAGAGGCCGAGGAAGAAGAGGCTACTAGAGAGGATCTAATAGAGGCAGGGGAAGAGGTCGTGGTACCTATAATGAAAATGACTCTTCTGATTCTGGAAGGAGGTTTGGCAGTAATAAGAATAGTTGGAAGAAGGGAGATAAGAGTAGTGTTAGGTGCGATAATTTCCAAAGGTATGGGCATTATGCACGAGATTGCTTTCAGAAGCAGAGATCGCATGATGGCAGGGCAAATCTGAGCAGTACAGTGGAGGATAAAAAAGTGGCATCTTTATTGTTAGCCTGTGAAGGCAACACAAGTGTGTTGACAGCTACAGTGGGATCTAATATGCATCTTTGGTGCCTTGATACAGGGGCAAACAACCACATGTGTGGAGATAAAAGCTTGTTCACTGACTTAGATGAATCTGTGGGAGGTTTGGTGACATTTGGCGATTTGTCTAAGATCACAGTGAAAGGTGGAGGACGAATAGCTATAAGAATGAGAAATGGTGATTCAGAATTCATTTCTAGTGTGTATTTCGTACCACAAATGAAAACCAATATTCTTAGTGTTGGGCAGCTGATTGAGAAAGGTTATGTAGCACACATTGCTGATGGTGTTTGACAACTGAGAGAGAAACACGGCAAGCTGATTGCAAGAGTTCCTATGGCTCAAAATCGGATGTTTATGTTGGGAATACAGTAGGGGTGATATGAATTGCTTGAACGTAAATCTGAAAAACAGTGAGCATTTGTGGCATCTCAGATTCGGCCATCTAAGATATGATGCTTTGGTCTTACTTGCTAAAGAGAATATGGTTCGTGGTCTTCCCAACTTATGTCACAAGCAGTCAGTTGTATGTGAAGCTTGTTTACTTAGAAAACATACCCGGAATAAGTTTCAAAAGATTTCTGATTTTCAAGCAAAGAGATTGCTTGAAGTTGTTTATACCGGTGTGTGTGGACCTTTTCAAGTGCCATCATTTGGAGGCAATCGATACTATCTACTTTTCGTGGAAGCTTATAGCAAGAAGACTTGAATTTATTTCTTAAAGGAGAAGTCCGAGGTGTTTAGCAAGTTCCAGCAGTTCCTAGCTTTGGTGGAGAGGAGCTCGGGTCTCAGACTTGGTTTGTTACAGTCAGACAATGGGGGTGAATTTACATCCACTGTTTTTAATGAATTTTATGCTAAGAAAGGCATCAAGAAAGTAACAACGGTGCCTTACACACCCCAACATAATGGGATTGTGGAGAGACGGAATAGAACCATTGTGAACATGATGAGGTGTATGTTGAAAGGGAAGAAGCTGTCATTGCAATTGTGGGCTGAAGCAGCCAGTTATGCGGTATATTTAATGAACCTTTCCCCTACTAGTAGCTTGATGGGTGTAACACCTCAAGAGTGTTACTCTGGGAAAAATCCTTCATTGGGCATTTAAAGGTGTTTGGGAGTTTGGTATATACTCATGTACCGGCAGCTAATCGAAGGAAACTTGATGATAGAAGTAGAAAGTGTGTCTTCATTGGTTATGATGCTTATTCCAAAGGTTACAAGTTGTTGGAACCGATGAGTAAGAGGGTGATTTACAGCCGAGATTGTCACTTTGATGAAGAAAGTGTTTGGGAGTGGATAGCTTTACCTGATTCGACACAAAGCCCAAAAGTTACCCAGCCTACTGCTATGTCTTTTGCTTGAGATTCTTGGGGATTAGGTAATCATCCATATGAGCAAGAACAAGAAGATCAAGTACCATTGCAACACTCAGATGATAGTAGCAATGTAGAGGGAAGTCCTGCGTCTGCACTTGCCAGTGGTAGTAGTGGTAATACGCTGATGGTGATGAGGATTTCGGATCTCCTGTGACTGCAACAGATACTGGAGGTAATCCAGGGGTTGGTCTGGAAGTAGAAGAATCAGACACTGCGGATAGTTCTAGGAGAAGGAAACCAAGATTTCGCACACTCCAAGAACTCTATGATGTTACTGCTAATACTGAAAATGTGTCATTATTTTGATTGTTTGCTGATTGTGAGCCAGTGGATTTCCAGGATGCAATTCAACATGAAGAATGGAAGAAGGTGATGGATGAGGAAATCAATGCCATTGAGAGAAACAAGACTTGGGAGTTAGTTGATTTTCCAAAGGGGAGCAAAGCTATAGGTGTAAAATGGGTGTATAAATTGAAGAAAAATGAAGTTGGAAATGTGGTGAAACATAAAGCAAGGCTAGTTGTGAAGGGGTACAATCAACGTCCGAGAATTGATTTTACGGAAGTGTTTGCCCCAGTTGGACGTATGGAAACGGTGAGATTGTTAATATCCATGGCTGCCCAAAATACTTGGAAAGTGTTTCAAATGGATTTTAAATCCGCTTTTCTTAATGGTGTGTTGCAAGAACATGTGTATGTGGAGCAGCCTTTGGGATACACTGTCAGTGGCCAGGAGAAGAAGGTCTTGAAGTTGCATAAAGCTTTGTACGGGCTTAAGCAAGCTCCAAGAACTTGGAATGCAACATTGGATACGTTTCTTCATAAGGCTGCATTTGTCAGATGTCCACATGAATATGCTATATATGTGAAGAAGAATGAAGGAGGTTTGTTGCTGCTGTGTATTTACGTGGATGATATCATAATCACGGGTAATAATATAGCCTTGATTGAAGCCTTTAAGCAGTTATTAATCAGCAACTTCGAGATGACAGATCTTGGTTTGATGCATTATTACCTTGGCATCCAAGTTGAGCAAGGCAAAGAGGGGATATTCCTTTCACAGAAGGGCTACATTAAGAAAGTGTTAGAGCAATTTGGGATGTGGAATTGCAAGCCAGTGAACACACCTATGGCAGCTGGAACAAGACTTGATAAAGCTGGCAGTGGAGAATTTGTGGATTCCTTGGTTTACAGAAGTTTGGTAGGAAGCCTCAGGTATGTGACCTGTACAAGACCCGATATTTTGTATTCAGTGGGATTAGTATGCATATCCATGGAGTCTCCTACTTCTCTGCATTTCATGGCTTGTAAGAGGATCTTGAGATACCTCAATGGTACGTTTGAGTTTGGTTTGTGGTATACTCCTGCTGAATCTGTCTCCTTTTCATCTATGCCTTCTTCTTCTGCTGTTGTTGCTACTGCGGGTACTCTTGTTGGGTATACAGATAGTGATTGGGGAGGAGATGTGGAGAGTAGGAAAAGTACCACTGGATATGTGTTCTGTTTTGGATCTGCTGTATTCTCGTGGGTTTCAAAATTACAACCTATTGTGACATTGTCCTCCACAGAAGCTGAGTATGTAGCACTAGCTTCGTGTGTCAGTCATGGAAAGTGGCTGAGGCAACTGTGAAGAAAAAGCAGCCAACCGTGGTGAATGTTGATAACAGCTCAGCCATTGCGATTGCCAAGAACCCGGTCTATCATGATCGGAGTAAACACATCGATATGCGCTTCCATTTTCTTAGAGACGCTGTAGCCAGTGGTGTGTTTGAGTTGGTTCATGTGAATACTCAAAACCAGTTGGCCGATTTGTTGACAAAGTCTTTGAGCTATCATAGTTTTGTTAGATTGAGAAGTTTACTTGGTTTAGTTAAATTCCAATTTAAGGAGAGCATATGTTGAGGGGTAAATTTGGAATTAATTTGGTATGGTATTCTTGTTATGAGTATTATATAGCTGGTGAGGTGGCTTGGTTGTGTTAGCTGAGTTTTCATATATGGTCCTTGTAATAAGAGTTTATTGTAATACTGAGTATATATATATAATATACAGTACAGGAGCGTGAGTGGGGTGGTTCTGTGTGAGAAACAAAGTCAATTTTTTGATATTTCCTCTGCTCCTCCTCTCTTCACTTCTCTTCAGATATTCCTCATCCCACAATATCCTCCATTATCAGATAGTGGGGGACATATTGTCTCTACTATCTGCTATGTAAGCAGATAGTGGGAGCAATTACCAACTGCTCTTGGGCTCAGCACAATAACTATAGGTCAGCCCACTTGGGCGCACCATTATTTATTTGTTAAGAGTTTTGAATGTCTGTTAGTCTTCCTTAGGCTTTTGGGGAATATATCTAGAGTCAATGTTGTAGTTGAAGGGTCATCTCCTATTGCCATAAGTTAAGTTGTAAGATTCAGTATTACACGGGAGAAATAAAAGCAAGACAAAAGATCACTTGCTTATCAGTCGTAAAAGTTAGCTCATCTGCCGACTTACGTTCCAGTAGATAAGAGAATCGCAACATGTTAGAATGTCAAACCATAGAATAAAGAATTGGTTTAATACACATATTCCTCCTCTGGTAATGGGGACAAATTAAAGGAGCCGTCAAAGGCATAACCCAACAAACAAGATGCGAGTGGAGTGCTGTTTCTATCCACACTGCAGGCTAAGCTTCTCTTTTTATAAGTCAGCTAGCTAGCTGCAGATAATTGATTCCACATGATAGCTAATTATATATCAGGATAGATAATATGATCATTTTTCTCCACATTTAATTCTCCTCATCCTCCTATACATGATATATATAGATCATGACCAAAAGGCTTAGCGATCGATTCTAGCAGCTCAACCATGGAGAACAAGGTTTTCATGGTCACTTCTCTTCTTGTGCTAATCTGCTCTTTGGTTCTCTTTGCAGCCCAGGTTGGCTCCGCAAGTAAGTAATTGTGATCTAATCATCAATTAATTGGATAATTGATTCTTCTTCGTTTAATCATATCGTCTGGTTGACAGGACTACGCTTGGATCCTGCAAGTTCATCAGAACAACAAGCTCATCATCAGGATCACGAGGTGATGATCAATATTTTCCTTAATCATCTCAATCCATCTACATGTACATGTATATGTATATGTATATGTATATGTATATGTATATGTATATATATATGGCCACTACGCGAACTCAAAAATTTCACCTACTAGATATATATTTGTACATGCAGGTTACAATTGCTGTAAACAATATTGAAAAAGCTGCAAGGGAAGGATCTGGTGATGTTAATAAGAGAATATTAATCGAAATCAACGATTATCCCTCGGTTGGGCCAAACCCTCGCCACATGCCAAGCCCACCAGCTAATTGATTTCAGACATCTTTTAATTAAGCGTTAGCTAGCTGTTTAATTAGTCGGCATCCCATCAAGTGTAATGATATGTTCAATAATCGTGTGATCACCTCAAGATATAAGACGATAGATTTATTGCTAATTTTAGAAGTTGCATGTAAATCTATAATATACAACAGTTGATAAATCATTGTGTCATTTATACAACAGTTCATAAATCATTGTGTCATTTATAATTTAAGAGCAACTCCAAGGGAAGATGATATTTTGTCATTGACATTGTTATATTTTGGCTATCATAATTAGTATCAATTTGCTATAATTTGTCATTGTTATTTGAGTGGTGTCCTCTATATTTTAGCATTGTTATATTTTCTTTCCTTTTCCAAGGGGAGATGCACAGTAGCAGCAAAAGAGAAGTTACATGGCGAACAGATACAATCATTTAGACGGATGATAGCAGCTGTCAAAAGCAATGCTATATTTTATAAAATATTTAGCAAAGTCAAATTTTAAAAGGCCCAAAATTCGATAAATATTATGCGTTCGGTGTCAGCTACCTAACACGCAATAGATATACATATATGCTAATCGGATTTTAGCTGCCAATATGTTACCAAAACATTTTCACCAAAAACGTAAGAAAAAACTAGGCAACTGCGCTGAAACTTACGTGAGAATTATAATTACTGATATAAGGTTAAAACTCACATTAAATTAACAGGTAAAATTGAATTCCCTATGGTCATGTTTGATTATAAGATCAAATTGGATTAAATAGATAATACACCGGATAAGAAGAAGGATTGTGAAGGAAAAGATTAAATGCTTCACTATTAATCCAATCAACGAGTTGTTTGATTATCTTTGATTAAACGTGGGATTATTATTTTTTTTGTACAGGGTGATATTATTTATCCAATGATTTTGTAGAATAAAAGGGATAGAGGGGTTATTAATCCAATGTAATAAAAATCAATCAAACACACACTTTAAAGATACGAGCGGATTAATAGTGTAATCCGACATCTTGTCTCCGAATCAAACGAAACCTATATGTAAAATTGTTGGATTAAGTATGCATGGCCCATTTGTTGGAAATATGGTTTTCCGTAAGTGAGTTTTGACCGACTTTGGGGGTCATGTTTGAGTGGGACCCGCGTATCGGATATCACGCCTTCGAGTTGTAATGCGTTCTAAGCCATGAGGAGGATATCCCGAAGAAAACGGATCGGGAAAACCAT
>JAOWBR010163219.1:0-12086 GCA_028571145.1 Dionaea muscipula
CAGTGCACTGTTCATCTGAAATTAAATCCTGATCTTTAATTTGGAGATCCAATGACCTAAAAAAATCCGCACTACTGTTTAAAAATAGATGTCCACAATAGAAGGGAAGTGTAGACATGAATAGGGTAAGGATCAAAATTTTACTGAAAATGTTGTGATTTTGATCAATGAAAAATGTACACAAGACCAACCATTAGCCAATAGCCATACCGTGTGGAAAATGAGCCTTGTGGGAACCCAGGTTTTGGTTTTGGGTGGATGGTGATGGTCTCCTCTAAATTGACCGCCCCACTAAATTTCAGACGTTTCATACCCACAGGGACAGCGACAGGGACACAAAATCATTTCGATTACCAAGAAAGAAATTCCCATCAAAAGACTCAAAAGTCTGTAGTCTCAGTCTTTGCTTCCCCATCTGGATACTACAAAAGCCTTTTACCAAATCAACTCTCCCCTTTGAATACTCCCACAAAATTGAGGACAGAGTACAGACTCCTCTTCCCTATAAGAGTCACCACTTTCACTTTCACTTTCACTTTCTGGTGCTTGTTCTGGGGCTGACTGAATCTATTCTGAAGCTGATGAACAAATGCCAAGATCCAAATAGTTCAAAAGCTTGGTGTCTAATTGGTTAATTCTATGGTGTTGAGGAGAAGATGGGCTCGAAGCATGTGCCCTCTTTCTGTGCCCTTTTGCTTCTGTTCGTGTTATTCAACAAAGCTTTGCCCCAGTTATCTTCCACCCAGAAGTCCACCATGGACAAGCTCTACGAGCTTGTTCATATTCAGACAAACTCCTCCTCCTCCTCATCATCATCATCATCATCATCATCACTCTCATGGAGTTTGAGCACTGACCCCTGTTCATGGTCTGGTGTAACATGTGGTGGTGGTGCCACCATAATTACTGGCCTTTCCTTGACCAATCTTGGGCTCTCCAACTCAAGCTTTTTGCCCCTTGTTTGTGAGATTGATTCCTTGGAGGCTCTTGATGTGTCTAACAATCTCCTTAGCTCAATCCCGGTTGAGTTCCTGGTGAGCTGTGGAGGGCTTACTGGGTTGAAGCTGTTGAACTTCAGTTTCAATAAGGTGTCTGGTTCCCTGCCTAGTTATGATGGGTTTAGCAGCTTGGAGTCCTTGGACTTGTCATATAATGAGTTGAGTGGAACCATTGCGGTGCAATTGGATGGCTTGACTGGTCTAAAGAGCTTGAACCTGAGTCATAATCACTTCAATGGTTCGGTTCCAATCAAGCTTGGGAATTCCAAGGCTTTGGAGCAACTTCAGCTGTCCGTCAACCACTTCCAAGGCTCAATACCAGAAGAACTTGCCAATTATGAGAACTTATCCATGGTTGATCTTAGCACTAACATGCTTTCTGGGAATCTTCCTTCTACCATTGGAGAGCTGCTCAAGTTGGAAGTTCTTGTGCTCTCTTCCAACTTCCTCAACGGTTCAATCCCAAGGATCTTTTCCAATATGACGGCTCTTTCGCGGTTTGCTGCGAATCAGAACGGGTTTACTGGTGTCATTCCTTCCGGGATAACGGAATTTCTCAATAGACTGGATCTCAGTTATAATAAAATAGGCGGGTCGATTCCAGATGATCTTCTCTCCCAGCCAAATCTGCAGATTGTGGATTTGTCATGCAATATGTTGGAGGGGCCAATACCTGAGAACATATCTCCGAGCTTGACTAGGCTGAGGCTCGGCAGCAATTCCCTCAACGGCTCGCTTCCTTCTTCCGTTTTTGGCTCGCTTCAGGAATTGGTGTACCTGGAGTTGGAGAACAACAGCTTGCACGGGCCGATTCCATCCCAGTTGGGTTCATGCAGGAGCTTGCAGTTGCTGAGCTTAGCTCAGAACCAGTTGACTGGTGAATTGCCAGCACAACTGGAAAAGCTTAGCCTGCTGCAAGTTTTGAAACTTCAGAACAACAATATCTCTGGGGGGATCCCTCCTGGAATCTCCAACCTAACGAATTTGTCGATCTTGAGTATCGGTTGGAATTCGCTACAAGGAACTATCCCGCCTGAAATCTCCGGCTTGCGGAATCTTGTATCCTTGGATTTGCAGGGAAACAGGCTCAGTGGTTCTATTCCCAGTGACATCAGGAATATGAATTCCCTGTTAGAACTCCAACTGGGGAACAACAAGCTAAATGGGAGCATTCCTTCAATGCCCTTAAACTTGCAGTATTCTCTTAATCTGGGCAGTAACATGTTTGAAGGGTCAATCCCACAATCTCTTCAGATATTACGAGATTTGGAGGTTTTGGATCTATCCAACAACAGATTTTCTGGTGAGATTCCTGAGTTCTTTACCGACATGGCGAGCCTATCGCAGCTTCTATTGGCTAACAATAATCTCTCTGGGCCTGTTCCTGCATTTAGTTCGAGGGTCACTGTCATTACAAAGCCAGGTAATGGTGAACTCATTTACTCTACTCCTAGTAGTGCTCATATTGCTCAGAAAAAAAAACCTGTAGATGGAGCTGTAATCACAGCCGTGGTTTTGGCGGCCGTTGTGGTTGGAGTGATTATTACTGCTTCAGCATGGATATGTAGACGATTCTGTAGGATGAACACCATAGAAGTGCAGTCAAGAGTGGAGGATGTTCCCCTTCCTCATTTCATGGAAGGGGTTTTGTTGACATCAAATGGCTTTCATAGATCAGCCATTGACTTCACCAAAGCTATGGAAGCAGTGGCCAACCCGGCCAACGTAGAACTGAAGACGAGGTTCTCAACATACTACAAAGCTGTCATGCCAAATGGGTCGAGTTATTTCATAAAGAAACTGAATCGGAGCGACAAGATATTTCAACAACTGGGTAGCGGTGACAGTTTTGGACTTGAGCTTGATGTTTTAGGGAAGCTGAACAACTCAAATATCATGGTCCCTTTGGCATACATGTTGTTGAGTACTGATAGTGCATACCTCTTCTATGAGTATTCAAATAAGGGTTCTCTCTCTCATGTTCTCCATGGTAATTCAGGCAGAACTCCTTTAGATTGGGCAAGCCGTTATAGCATAGCTATCGGAGTAGCTCAAGGTCTGTCTACTCTCCATGGATTCCATTCTGGTCCAATCCTCATGTTTGACCTTTCAAGCACTAGCATTATATTGAAGTCCCTAAAAGAACCTCAGATTGGGGACATTGAGCTTTGCAAGGTGATAGACCCATCAAAAAGCACGGGCAGCATTTCGGCTGTGGCTGGGTCAGTCGGCTATATTCCACCAGGTGAGGAACCGGCACTGCTCAGATCCATTTCTTTCAGCCTGTCTGTATGGTATTCATGAATTTATTTACTTAAACTGCCCTAAAACTTACATGATGGTTGTGTGTTTGTGGTGGCAGAGTATGCTTATACAATGAGGATAACAATGGCTGGGAATGTTTACAGCTTTGGTGTTATCCTGTTGGAACTGGTAACAGGAAGGCCAGCAGTCAGTGAGGGTACAGAATTGGCCAAGTGGGTTTTAAGTGAATCAACACGGCATCAAAACTTGGATCACTTGCTAGATTTCAGTATCAGCAGAGCTTCAGCTAATCCAGTTAGAACACAGATGCTTGCGGTACTCAAAATTGCTTTAGCTTGTGTTAGTTTCTCATCAGAGGCCAGACCAAAGATGAAGAGTGTGCTAAGGATGCTACTAAATGCATGATGAGAATGTTCAATGTTCATCTATATATATATATATCTTCATGGATCTTAGGTACATGTAATTATAATTTCTGCTGCTATAAGCCTGCTTGTAATCATTTTGTAAAATATGTTTTCTAGTTCAAAGCATGCTGCAACAAGTAAAACAAAATGGTTGACAGCAACTATGAAAGGTGTTATTTGTATAAATGTTCATACCGTGAGTAATACTACGTTCAAATAAATCAGTACAGGCTGAAGAAAGTAAATCATATGATTGATATAACAGCTTGGAAAAAAAAAAAATTCTCTACCTGCTGAAGGAACTGGTTCAATATGTTTCAGCATTAGTCTACTTCTGAGCATTGGAGATTGCAGTAATCTGAGCCGACGCATCCTAGATCTAGAGTTTCTCAACAATAGGAAAAGCCCAGAAGCTCTAAAGTTGCAGAAATGTGGGACTAGAATGTAAGATCCTTGGGGTCTTCAATAATCTGTGCTAGTGTTTGCAGGAAAGAAGCCAGATCAGCACCATATATAATGCGATGATCTGCTGTAACATTTACCTGTGAAAATGAAAATAAGGTGATAAGTAATAGGTAGACTAGCATGAGCTTCTGAATTCTGAAGCAGATATTATTATGGTTCAGGATATTAGAAAATCAATTATTAACCTGCATTTGATTCTTCAAGCCGATCCGACCATCTTTACTAGCAACAACAGTTGGTTGAGATGCACCAACAGCCATGATTGCTCCCTGCAGAGGACATTAGCACAATGTAACGTGACGGGTCTGATGTAAATTCTTCTCGAGTGATAATCCAATTAAAGCACTTACAGTTCCGGGAGGAAGAATGGCATCGAACCGGTCAACACCCAACATTCCAAGGTTTGACAGGGTGAAAGTACCTGCAGAAACCAGCAGTACACGATAAGCAACAAAAGCGCGGAGCTAGAGCCTAGAGGGAGGTGATTTCACAAACAGCATCCATTGGATTTGGATAGATAGCCTGTGTAACAGGAGATCAGTAGTAGTCCAAGTAACTTGGTGCTTATCGTGAAATCAGTCCACTTGCATGTTTGTGATTTAACGTTGATTTATTTAATAGTCAATGAACATATATATATATATATATATATATATATGCAAATGTATGTATCAAAGATACAGTTTATTCCTGTCAAGTCTTGAACCCACATAACCCGATCAATGCCAGTTAAATGTTTTGCTGGACCACAAAAGGGCAGAGCATAATAGAGGACTCGGGAATTCATCTTTATATTCTGAAATGGTTTGAATCATTATTCTGAAATGCCCTTGCACAAGGTACAACAAACCATGATCGTAATCACTATCACAAAACTGACGTAGATGAAAGTAGTTCATGATGAAATGAAAGAACCCATAATGCATTTTGCAAAAGAAGCAGTTCGACAATCAAAATACGTCGATCAATTTTATGAAGATCTCAAAGCGCAGGTTACCAAAAATGGCCATGGTGAAGCTTATGCAACACTTGCAATGACCCATGACAATGGCTAATTGAACTAGTCTAAGCCAAACTATTCAACTCAACCATCATAATGCAAAAGGTGTTGAATAGGTGGCATGCTTTTTTATGGACAGATTAGCATAATAGGTACCAAGGATTGCAAAGGAGCTGACTCAAGCCAAGTAATATGAGAATGAGCTGAAAGCTCAACTTTGCAACCTCATCATCCACAGTTGAATGAATCGAGATCCAGCTTCTCACAAATACAAATACTTTGGCGTGAAATCGAACAACATATGCAATATCTATCATTTTCCCTCAAATTCAGCTCCTCAATCAAAGGGCCAGGACAGTAGGCAAGCATAAACCTATATCTGTGATACAAAGGGCATCAATAAAGTTGGCATATAACAAGCACCTAGGGTTTTTCAAAGCCTAGAATTTGTCCGCCAAAACACTTTGCCCTCTCGGTTGATCAGAATTCAGCAATGCATACCACTTAGCCAAAAAAAGCCGCACAATCTGTCAAACCTAATGTAATTGGTAAACATCTAATGTTCCGTGTACCTAATCTAACCACCAAATATCCATGTGAAATTACAGTTTAAATCGTTAATCAATCTTTCATTGAGGGACATAATAAATTAAATACCTGAGTTGTATTCAGGAGGTTGTAGCTGTTTGGCTCGTGCCTTGTCAACCAACTCCTTCCACTTTCTCGAAAGGCTATAAATATCAACCTACACACAGTATTCCCCAAAACTAGATTGCCTAAAAAGTTCAATAATCATGAAAAGGGTAAAGAAAAGCAAATCGAACACAACCCTTGCACGATTATAATTCATAAACCAACCTTGTCAGCATCATGAAGCACCGGAGTCAGCAGCCCTCCATCCATTGCCACGGCAACAGCAATGTTAATTCTACTGTTATTGGTGAAACTTTTCCCATCTCTGCAGCTTGAATTCACCACCGGATGCTTAACTAAAGCCAGTGCCGTCGCCTTTGCAAGCAAAGCAGTCATAGTCACCCCCTTTGACTTAATCTATACACACACAAAAATGAAAAATAAACAAATCAAAGGCAATCAACAGCACCCAATTTCGCTACTTGGACACTAGCTAGCAATCAAGATTCAATCCAACCTTTGATTTATACCAAGTTTGAGACAGTGCAAGCCCACAAAGCCATAACATTTGCAGTTAAAAGAGTAAGTTTACCTTCTTGTATAATGCATCAAGAGCATCGGTGGTAATAGTATAGCCAACCCTAAATGTAGGAACCCTGAGGCTCTCCACCATATTCCTACTCACGGCATTCTGCATTGCGGAAAAGGGCACCTTACTACCCAGTTCTGCTGCAGGAGCCGCCACGGCATCGCTCTTCCCAACCGCCGGAACTGCCACACTGGCAGTCGCCAAAGCAGCCGCGGCCTCAACGTCCTTGGCCACAATTCTTCCCTCCGGTCCACTCCCCGTGAGTGCCCTCAAATCCACACCCAATTCTTTTCCCAATTTCTTCGCGTACGGCGTCGATACAACCCTCTTTCCTGCCTCTGAAGCCGGATGGGTCGAAATTGCAGGCGGCGCAGTGGCCAGAGGAGCCGGAGCAGGCTCGGATTTTGCCACCTGAAGTAGTGGCGTGGGAGCAGCGTTCGTGGGGTCAGGAGCTGGGGAAGAGACGGAGGAGGCTGCGGCGGCGATTTCGGATTCGGATTCGGCGAGGAGGGCGATGGATGAGCCGACGAGGGCGACGGAGCCCTCTTCCACGATGATTTTGGCAAGGTAGCCGTCGTAAAAGGTCTCGACCTCCATGTCGGCCTTGTCGGACTCGACGACGACGACGCTGTCGCCTTTGGAGAGCTTGTCTCCCTCGGATTTGATCCAGGAGATGATCTTGCCCTCGGTCATGGTGGAGCTGAGTGCCGGCATGAAGATCTCTCGAATCTTGGAATGGACTCGGATGGTTCGGGCGGTCTTCCGGGTTTGCTGTGGTGCGGCGAGTTGGCGGCGGCTGAGGCGGAGGGCGTCGGTGGAGGGGAGGAATGTGCTTTTCAGGTTGAGCACACTCGCCATTTTTTATTTTTTATTTTTTGGTATTGGTGGAAGTTGAGAGAGCTTGGAGTGTCTGCGTCAATGGAGATAATAAGAGCAGCAGCGCGGAGGAGGAGGAAGAGAGAGTGAGAGAGCCTCGAAATCATCGAAAATGAGGCAGCGGATGAATTATTATTCTTTTTTTTTCTTCTTCCAATCTCTTTTTATTAGAAAGGGAAAAGAAATTAGTAGAAAGGGAAAATGTGCTCCATTTTAGTGCACGTAAACGTAGCTCACTTCTCCATCTCCATAGCCGTTTTGAGCAGCCTCCTCCCTCGTATTGGTAATTTGGTTCCTGCAACTGCAAGACACTCGTTTATCTATGCCATTCATCTATATCATTTATCCCACTCTTCAACCTTCATAATTCTTTATTTATAATCCAAAAAAAATCCAACGGTTATAATTTTATTACAACAAAAATATTATAAATTTTGGTTATAAGTATATCATTTTTGATACGAAAATTAACTTCCTTATCAATTGTTTTTTACCCCATATGAAGTTAACTTTCGTTTTAGTTTCAAAAACGGAAGTTAACTCCCATTTCATCAAAACAATTACGGTATTTTATTACTGTTTCATCAAACACGGTAAATGATAATATACTACCGTTTTAATAAAAAAAAAAAAAAAAAAACACAACACACCTCGGGGGCATGCACAAAATGAATCTCCCCAACATTATCTATGTTATTGCGGACCTTAAAGACTCAATTTTGTTAGTTGGACTGCATTTTAAAGACTATTTTTTCTAATCAGGAAAAGTTGATGAGAGTTCTATTCTTTTTATCTTTCATATTTTTCAAAGATGAAAGTCTCACCTCACCCGTTTTTCCTAATCAGAAAAAATAATCTAAAAAATAGTTTAAAAAATAGTTCAACTAATAAAACTAACTGCTTAAAAAACCCGTGAGAAGCATTGTGGAAGAAGGGATAATGACTTTGTTCGTGTGGCACCACTTTCTAAAAAAGAACAAGTTTTTTTGGGCATATTGCTCTTTTCCAAGGCCATATTCCTGCCATTCCTCTTGAAGAAAACAAAGGAACAGCAAGGCTTAGGCCATCAACAATGCAGGAAAATATATTAGAGATAACTTTATTTTTAGGAATTAACGTTTATACTCTTTTTTAATTTAGGGACTGTGATTTATTTTTTCTAAATTGAGGGACAAACGTTTAAATTTTTACCAAATAAGAAATTATCCTTAATTAAAAATAAATGAAGTTCAATCTCTATATTAATGAACACTCCCTTACTTGATAAAGGATTCAAACGTTTGTTCCTCAATTAAAAAAAAATAAACCACAATCCCTAAATTGAATAAAAAAACAAACGTTAATTCCTAAAAGTACTTAGCTACATCCAACTTTCTGTCTGGACCCCTAATCCCTGGTGACTATTGTTACACAAGCCCAGAGAATACAGGTGAAAAATTGATGTCCAAGTCCTTGTATGGCATTGCAAATACAACAAATTATTTATCTTCAATCCCATCTCAAGGAAGTTCCTAATCTCCTCTTCCTCCCTGTCATTTCCCCCATCATTCCCTGCTCCACCCTAACTGCAAAACCAAGTAGAAACAGAAATGAAGAAATGAGGGAGGAAGAAAACCGATTGGCGGGCCTATTCATCATCATATCCTCGACCTCTTCCCACTAGGTGGAAGAGATCGGCTACAAATGCACACAAGGTCCGACAAATATAGTATGTCGGCTGTCAAATACCTAATACGTACTGTTCTAATCTAGTCAAAAGATTAAGTTTGGCGGGCGGGCCTATTCTCGATAATAAAACTCAAGAGACAAATTATGCATGATTAGATTAAATAAGACATAATGTCCTTGTTCTCTCCACAGACCCTAGAAATTAATTTTTGGGGTTTAGCCATCACAAGGATGTCAAATTTCACAAGCATATCACATAGTAACTATTGTCTCTTATGACTAGTGCTAAAAGAGAAGATATAGATGCAGAATCAATATAAGATTGCCTTGGAGTATTAGAGTTGTGGCAGGAGTTACCAGGAATGATTTGATTATCGTCTAGGTAATGCAGTACGCGGCGGAGTCTTTTTAACCTTTCTCATGAAGAAGTACAAAGCTGAGCCTGCCAGTGGCCAAGTAGTTGCAACAGCAATGTAAACAAGCAACCACGTTGATCTTCTAGTTCGGCGAGAAAGCTGATCAACATGTCTTCTAATAAATGAAATGGCATCATCACAGTTGGTTTCCTGTTCTTGCCTTCTGCTTTCTACAACAGCGGGAATGGGATCAGAATCAGACCTTTCTTCAGTTAGTTGTTGACGATGTTGATGATCTTTATTCAACAGATCAGTTTGTTTATCAGGACACCCCGGCAGCAGCGTTTCTGATGAGTTCCCGACCTCATTGTTTTTCGTTAGCTCATTGCCCGCTGCAGCAACGGTTCCATCTTGTGCAACATTGACATATGGACCCTGGTCTATTGAGGATGTGAAGGGGGAATGCAAGCCATGGGCTAGTGACAACTTCGTGGATCATAGTTGACAACGTGAACTAACTTCATTATAATTTCTAGTACATAAAGTTTGGTCTGTGTCAAGAGATCCGAAATAGCGAGGAATAAGCTAGGACAATTTTGCACCTTCTTTTGCCGATGCATATGAGGGCTAGAGAATAGAACACCCAAAAATTCATTGACAGCTCTAACCCACCTGTGAAGTGAAAAGTGTTCAACTCATAAAAGTTTCTAACTTGCCTGCATCAACAGATAAAAAAATGCATGTCGTGTAAATCAAAAGCCAAGAGGAGCAGAAAATGCTGATAATTCACAAGTTGCTGTAGAGAAATACATGCATAGAACCAGTTTCAATGAAGGACAACAAAACATCCACACATTCTCAAATTTTTGAGAATGTGTGGATACAAGGACTTGGACATCAATTTTTTGATTCCAGACATAAAGTCATAAACAACATAGTAGATTGAATTTCTCAATTGCTCCTCTAATTTGATTCAAGTCTTCAAGATTGATCCTCCATTTGCAAGAACATTGCAAACAACAAAAGTAGTTGATATTAGATGAAAAAAATCAAACAATTAAAGAGAAGAGGGTGCGGGATAATCAAACAGAAACTGAACTCGACAATCAAACAATCAAGATGAAAAAAATTGAAAAAACAGAAACTCAACTCGATAATCAAACAATGATGAAAAAAAAGAAGAGAACTAGAGAAGAGAAGAGACTGTGGCTGACAGTGTGGGAACGTCAGGAAGACGACGAGGGAGCGGGAACGCTGGGAAGATGACGACTCTGAGTCTCCGAGTTTGGCTATCTGAGCACCAAGGTCTAGTGCAGCGCCTGCGAGTGCGAGCTCGAGCCTGTGAGAGAAGACCCTCTCTGCGAGGAAGAGAAGAGCAACAGAGGGTGAGAACTCAACTGAGATGGGAGAAAAGAAGAGACCGAGAGATGGGAGAGCTGGCCCTGGGCGAATGAATCACTAATCTACAAATCTTGTGTTTCTCTTCGTGACATGCGAGAGGCAGAGGAGCTAGCACTGGGAGTGGGAGATCTGGCCAGCAGTGCTCGTCGTCCCTGCATGCAGGTGGCCGTTCGCCACTCGCCCAGCCACCATCGTGACTTGCCTCCACCTCGCGCGTCGTCGCCGCCAATTCTGCGTGACTATCACTGGGCCGTCTCGGACAATGGAGCAGAGGGGGAGGGAAGGGAAGTCGAGAGAGGGAAAGGAAATCGGGAGAGAGAGATGGTTTATATTGTTTGTGAGGTTTAATTAGGCTTTAAATTAAATTTAAATTTGGGAGTAAAATTTTGCGGTAAAATTTGGGCCGAAAATTTATGAAAAAAATTTAAGAATCGGTTGTATTTATTATGAATATCTACTATTAGAATTTCAATCATAAATTAAAAAAACTAATAAAAAAATTTAATAAAAAATAATATCTAACAACGAGAACCTTCAAAATTCAAAACTCCTAAAATCCTCAAAATGATCAAAAACTCTAAAACTTAAAATTCCAAACCCTAAATACCTAAGACACTCTAAAATCCTAAAACCCACAAAATCCTCAAACCCCCAAACCCTATAAGCCTCCAAAATCCAAACCATTAACCCTCATACCCTCAAATCATAACCATCATAACCCTCTTAATCCTAACCCTACCAACCATCCTAAATCTCGTAATCCTAACCATCTTAATACTAACCATCCAAATTCTAACCATCTATACCCCCTAACCCTTCTAACCATAACCCACCTAACCCCGATAACCCTTCTAACCATAAATGGAGTAAAATGTTGGATTATATGAGACAACTTTATAACAATGAGAACCCTCTCAAACCCCCATACTCAAAACCTACAAAACACTAAAAATCCGTGTTAAATACCATTTAAACAATAAATTATTAGTCAATTTCCATTTCAATTCCAAACTACTAAATTTAACCATTTGCACCCTAAACTTTTGATATTAGTAACAAATTAGTCTTTATGTTAAATTTCTAAACGATTCTATCAAATTTTGATAAAAAAACAAAAAAATTCTTAAATAATTAAAAAAATTCTTAAAAAAATATTAAAAAAAATTAATTCTTAAAAATTCCTAAAAAATTCTAAAAATTAAAAATAGAAAAAATAAGGAAAAAAAATCAACCACGGACCACGACCCCGGACCCCGAACCTCGGACCCCGAACCCCGGATCCGACCCCGGACCCCGACCCGACCCCAACACCGACCCCATCCTCGACCGCGACCCCGACCCCCGACCTCGGACCCCAACCTTGAACCCGAGCCCGAACCCCGACCCGACCCCGACCTCAGAAATCAACCACGAACCTCGATCCGACCC
>JAOWBR010163230.1:0-12085 GCA_028571145.1 Dionaea muscipula
CTCTTTGGAATAGTAGAGTGAACTTTTTTAGGCCATTGGATCTACAAATCAAAGGCCAAGATTCAATCTCAGATGAATAATACACTATCTCACTATTCACTCATTACCAACAGTAATCAATATCAGCCTTTGATCTCCCAAATCCAATGGCCCACTAAAGTCCACTCTTATTATTCCAAAAAGGGCTGTCACGACCCGTGTTTTTAGAAACCTGGTTCATTTTTTTTTTCTTGAAAACCAAGTTTGGCCCAATGGATTGTGGGGAATAGATTATGTGTGTGTTTGAGACATGGGTCCAAGACCCTTGGAGCCCATTTTGGCTTTAGCATAGTTTGGCCCACTTTAGTTGGGCATAGGATTGGGCCATGTAGCCCACATGAGGGATTCAGAATCCCTAACCCTTGTGAACCCCCTTTGACCATTCTTCATTCCTCCTCCCCTCTTTGATCGTGCCTCTTCTTCCTCCTCCCACACCATTCTTCTTCTTCTCTTCATCTCACCACTTCCTCCTCCATTTTCATCCCTTGGAAGGTTGATTCTTTGAGCAAGGAGCCAAGGAGAGGATTCACCATCTCAAGAGCTTCAAGACCCATACCATTGAAGCTAGGGATTTGACACCCCCAAACCAAAGGTGAGATTTTTACCCCATGAGTTTGATTGAGCTCGAATCATTGCTTGGATGTATGTTGTGGATGTTTGATCATGGAATTGGGACCTTGATAATACCTTGATTCATGTGGTTTGGGGTGGATTCGTTGTTTGGTTGTGGTTTGGGTGTTTTGTGTGATTTTCGTATTTTGAGCATGTAGGGTTGGTTGAGCATGAGTTAGTGTATGTTTTTGGTGGCATTTAGTGTCTTTGAGTCATGTTGGTGTGTTGGGACACTTGAGCATTCGAGTTGTGGTGATTGGTGAGGTTTTGGATGAAACCCGAAGGTGGGAAATCGATTTCTGCCGATTTCCCGCAGTAGAGGACGTCCCGGGGACATCCTCAACGTGAGGAATTCTGCCCAGGAAGTGGAGGACGTCCCAGGGACGTCCTCCAAAATCTCTGCCGTTTGAAAAAATTTTTTTTTTAGATTTTGTTAGATTTCTTTTTCTTTGATTGTTCTTTGACCATTGATCATGTGAATGGTCGGATGGCTGTAGTGTGTTATCACTAGATTTGTCACTAATTTTGTCCCTTTAACCTGCCCGATATATAGCCACAACCATCCGATTAAAATCAAATCAAGGGTTTATTGTTTATTTTCTTTTATTTTCTTTTCGTTTTTTTAGATTTTTTTAATTTTTTTAGATTTTCTTTTCTTTGATCGTTCTTTAGCCGTTGATCATGTGAATGATCGGATAGATGTGGCGTGTTGTCACCAAATTTGTCACCTAATCTGCCCGTGTCTATATATATATATAGGGAGCCTTTATACACACATTAAGTTATACTCAAGTTATACATCCCTATGTTCCCGATTGTTTTGGATCGATCCCAACCATTGGATGTATTCAAAATATGTGATTTATGAGGGTATAAGAAACCCTACCGGAACCTAAGATGTTAGTGCATCAACCCCAACTAAAAGAAAACCCAAAAAACTAAAAACCTTATAGAAACCCGTGTATTTTTGGGTAGAATCAGCCCTACCATAACCCGAGGGGTTAATACAATACGTTTTTGTGACGTTTTGAACACATCCAACGGTTCGAATCGGCCCAAGTCATTTCGGATATGGTACTTCCTTTATAACGTCAAAATCGGCCCAAAAAACGTCCGGAAGGAACCCTTCCCGGTACTTTTTCGATGGTGTTTTTTTCTTACATCCTTAAAAACACATTTTAAACGCATCTACCGTTTCGGATCGTCTCAAGACATTTCAGATTATAGGCATGTCAAAAATCATGTCAAAATAAGCATGTCTCTGGATCCTGCCCCTATATATATATGTATGTTTTGTTTGGCAGTATAATCTCTGTGAATGCAGGATATGGTTATCATCACTCCAGATTGACGTCTATGTTGATGAAGGAAAAATCAGATCGTGTATTTATTTGATATATTCCGATCTTGTACTTTATATTCATTTATTAAAGGTATAATTCCAGATTTTCTTTTGTTTCTTCCAACAATGAACAGTGCTTTTGAGATAAGTTAGATACACTTAACAACTTGCCAATGAGTAGTAGAAGGTGTGTGCATGAATTGGCACACACGATTGACAGCAAAGGTAATGTTTGGGCGCGTTATTGTTGCATATTGCAGACCACCCACTATGCTTCTGTAAAGAGATGGATCTTCCATGGGCTCACCTCCAAATTGAGATAACTGTGAATTAGATTCAGCATGAGAAGATACTGGTTTGGCGTCATCCATCTTGGCGCGAACAAGCAATTCTTGTACATACTTGCTTTGTGATAAATGAAAACCATGAACTGTGTGCTGCAATTTCACACCAAGAAAGTAGCTCAGTTGGCCAAGATCCTTGAGTGAGAATTTGTCATTAAGAGTAATAATAAATTGGTCCAAGAAAGAGGAGTCACTATCCGTAAGTATCAAGTCATCTACATAGACCAATAGACGTAATTGAAGTACCCGATTTTCGAATGAATAGAGAATAGTCAGCAGGAGAATTATGGAAGCCAACTTCAAACAAAAAATTTTTAAGCTCATGAAATCATGTACGTGGTGCTTGGCGCAGTCCGTATAAAGCCTGCTTTAGTAGACACACATGTGTAGGATGTTCCCTGTCCACGAACCTCGGAGGTTGTTGCATGTACACAGTCTCACGTAATACTACATTCAAGAAGGCATTGTTTACATCCAATTGTCGTAAGGCCCATCCTCGGGAGAGTGCCAAAGTGAGAACAACGAGAATGGTTGTGGGTTTGACCACTGGGCTAAATGTTTCAAAGAAATCTACAACCTCCTGCTGACTAAAGCCCTTGGCAACTAGTCGATCCATATACCTTTCAATGGAACCATCAGCCTTACGCTTGATACGAAGCACCCATTTGCGGCCGAAAAGATTTACATTAGCTGGGCGAGGGACCAACACCCATATATGATTGCGGCTGTGAGCAGCGAACTCTTCTTCCATGGCACGACAACAAAGAGGGAAGGTTTGGGCCTGGTTATATGTGAGAGGCTCTGTTTAGGAGAAATCAATGGAGGCGGTAAAAACTTTGGGCTTGAGGGAACCGGTGCGAGATCGTATGATCATAGGATATAGGGCAAATGGTTGAGAGGATGGATGTATAGGCGACACGGGGACAAATGGTGTAGGGGCAATAATTGAGGAGTTAGTTGAGTGTTCGATAGAGGATGGAGTGGTTGGTTCAAGAGGGACAAGCGAGGGTTGATCCACTGGGCATGAGAATGCGGGAGAAGTACAAGGAGTGAACTATGGGCTAGCAAGATCAGTGTTAGGAGCATAAATGATGGGTGGAGGACCTGGGTCGGGTGTATTAGTGGGCACAAGAGTAGAGGGCGCAGTGGAAATACCATCGGTTTATTTTGAAAAGAAAAATTGTGCTCATCAAATATCACATATCGAGCTATGTAAATTCGATTGTGTGAGAGATGAAGACATTTGTACCCTTTGTGCTTAGAACTATAACCCAGAAAAACACAGGGAAAAGAACAAAACTCAAGTTTCTTTGCATTGTTGGGACGAAGATAAGGATAACATACACATCCAAGCACTTTGAGAAATTTGTAATTGGGAACCTTTTGATAGAGACATTGATATGGGGAGCTGAATTGAAGAGGAACATATGGAAGACGGTTCATGTGATACACACTGGTGTGAAAGGCATGGTCCCAATAAATTAAAGGCATAGACGCAGCTGCCAGTAAATTGATACCTGTTTCAACAATTTGTCTGTGACGACGCTTAGGGGCTCCATTTTGTGCATGTGTGTGAGGACAAGACACACGATATTCAATACCATGATGAGAAAGATATTGAGATACATTCCTGTATTCACCTCCCCAATCAGATTGAAAACTGCATATTTTGGCATTGAAATGTGTTTGCACAAGGGCATGAAATTGCTTAAAGACATCAAAACCCTCAAATTTTTCATAAAGAAAATAGATCCAAAAATATTTGGTGCAATCATCAAGAAATTGAACAAAATACCTATACCCATCACCAGAAACAATTGGTGCAGTCCCCCATACATCCGAATAAATTAAATGTAAAAGAGTGGTAGCCGACACATGAGAAGATGACAAAGGAAGGCCATGACTTTTTCCAAGTTGACAGGCTGAACAAACAGAGACATCAAATGCTTTGTGTGTGATACCTCATCCTAAATGGACCGGGTTTCACTTCCAACACTTAAGCAAGTTGGGTTATTTTTGTTTCAAAATAATTTGACTTGGCTTGGTGGTGGAGATGAGGGATGGACTTTGCTTGGGCATGGGCTCAAAGCTCCATTGTAGACCTTTGGAGGGTTCAATTGATTTTTGGACCAATTAAGGGACATGAAAAATTACCCATGTACCCTTAAATCTTGTTAGGAATTTTAAATCCCTAAAACCCTTGCAAGGAGCCTCCTCACCTCATTTCATTCCCTCTCTCCCGCAGCCCTTCCTCCTTCCCATTCCCTCTTCACTTTCTCATCTTCTCTTCACTTCTCTCCTTCTATTGAAGCTTGAATCATGGACTTGGAGCTTGGAGGAGATCATTTTCAGCATCAAGAGGAAGAGGAGAACAAGATTCATCCCACATTTGGCCTTGGTTTGAGCTCTCCCTCCTCAAGGTGAGACTTTTACTTATTTTTACAAGTTTAGCTCAAACCCTTGGTGTGATGCTTTGATTGAATGGTTGATCTTGTCATTGGGATGTTGGGGAAGATGATTTGCATGTGAATTCATGGCCATTTGATGTTTTGATATTATTTGGAGATTTTGGGGATTTTCAGATTTTGACCCATGTGCATATTTAAGTCATGTTTAGAAGCATGTAGGGACTTGTTTTGATGCTCATTTATACCCCCAAATGTGTTGGAATCATGTGGGATTGGTTTGGAGTAGGATTGATACGTTTTGAAGATGATTAGGGTGAGTTTTGTGCATTTTTGCCGTGTTCTGGAGCAAACACGGCAATGTTGGAGAACATGGCCATGTTTCGGGCTTCACTATGCACAGCCTGGAGGAAACGCGGTCGTGTTCCCAGAAACACGATCGTGCTTTAATTCGAACCTTGTGCACAAAAAGAACAAGGGAGAACACGGCATGGTCGGGCGTACCGTGCCCACGGGCACAACCATGCACTCCCCAGGCAGGCAAAAACTCCTTCTTTGGGCCGTGTTTCGATGGCCGTTGTGTTCGGGACGTGCGTGGAGCGTCCAAGTGCTTCGTTTAGGGACTTTGTGATCCGTTTCACATGACTTGGTGCGTGATTGTGCTCGTTAGTGAGTTTTCTCCATTGTTTTGGTTGATAGGTAGTGACGTAGCACGTTGTGGTGGTGTCGTCATCCGCGACTAGCATGCTAGCATCATTTTACCAGGTGAGGGGTGTATACTTACCTATTTCTTTATCCTCCCACCTTCGTTACCCTCGTCTATCCATCTATCCATGATGCTTGTTGGTTATCATAGTTTGCATACTCTATGATTCATTCATGTTGTGATAGTCCACATGTTTTATCTTCATGGTCTTTTACCTTGCATGATATCAGTGTTGTTGTGGACTTGGTATCTTGGATTTTGGATTGGTTGTGTATGGTGGGCGTTGAGCCTATGAGACATCCTTCAATGGGCTCTCATCCCTGTTAGAGTGATGTGGAGGTCAGTTATGATATGTTGAGCTCAGAGTTGCTCTGGCCATACGGGCTCTCATCCCCGTGTGTCACAACGTCCATAGGTCTTGAACTCGATCTAGACGGTGCCTACGTATGGATAGTATTCCCGGACGTCATTCCGGTTTACTCCTACGATGTGGCGGGGACTCATTGTCGTAAAAACTTGTTGGCAAATGATACATGTGTGTATGGTGTACATGTGTTAAATGTACTGGGTATTCATATGGTTATGATATGAGGCATGTTTGGAGTTGTGTAATGCTTGATAGTCATCTTCATCTCCCATGTTTCTTGTGGATATGTGATCATCATGTTGGATTGTGACGGCATGTTCTTATGATATTCATTTGCATGAATCTTTCATATTATCCTTGGGTCCGTCACACTATTCTTTGGTTGTCCTTCTATGAGTCTTTGTTTGTACCCGTGGGATGTGGCCCCCTCCTATCTATCCTCAATCACCTCCACGCCGTGGACTAAGGTGATTGGACTGATGTTATTTATGTTTGACTTGGGCCACTACCACATACTCATGGAAGTCTCTAATCTTACTCTATTTATACTTATGTTCATATTATGCCTTAGATTCTGTTCTAACCCCGTGTACACCCCCGAGTGAACATTTGTACAGGTGAATAGCTGAGAACTAGGATGGATGCGGTGAAAGACGGGTGCGGCCTCTTAGAATGTTCCTTTTTTATGTATCTTGGACTCCTTTAGCATATTCTCTAGACTTTCATTAGTTCTAGACTTTTGGACTGTGATAGACACTTGTGATGAGCTTGGACTCTTTGTCTCTTTTTGACTTCCACATGCTTAGCTCTAGATTTTGATGAACTTAAGACATTAGAGTAGTGTGATGTTTTCACCCATGATTGCTCATTAGTTTCCATTGCTAGTATTGTTTGATTGTTTGGTTTAGGCTTGTGCGGTTCGTGGGCAATCCCCACGGAGCGTACGCCGGTCCACCCGGGGTGGGGTGTGACAAAAATTGTTTAGAAAAATTTTCAACGAATGAGAAACCTAAATTGCAGACACACATTCAAAGAATCGAAGAGGGAGGAAGAAATTTTACCCAATTGATCGGAACGGGGTGACAGTATACGGGGAGAACCACCACAGCCGTCGTCGGTGAGCTGAAAAGATGCTAATCTACGCCCTCGAAACCTGTAATTTTGCCCGAGGCCGACGGTGCTGTGAGCATTGAGGAACACAAAATATTGTTCAACATCGAGCAGAGAGGAGCATCGACGAACACACAAAATAAAGAAACCCTAAATCGAAGAGAGAGGAATAAAATTTACCCTAAATCAAAGAGAAAAGAAAATTAAACCAGGTGGCGGGTGAGTTTGAGGAAGAAATCAGAGAGAGCATGACGGCGGAAGAACTTCGATCTGAGAGAGAGAAATGATAGCTCGGCCGGAGTTTCGAGCATGTCGCCAGCTATGGGTTGATCTCAGGTGGAACAGAATCTCAGCCAGAAGAGATGAGAGCATTAATGGCACACATGAACGGAATGCTCAGAACCCACTTGATGTGTCTCCTTCCATGCTCAGAACTCGGAGATGAAAGATGGTGGACGACGATGAGCAGGACGATGATGATCAACGATGAGCAAGACGAAGCTAGGGAGAATGACGAGCTCGATAGGAGAGAGAGTGTAGCGCCCCGTCCTGATTTTTCCGATTTATTCGGATGATTTTTTTTTATGTTGGATTAGTCCGGGTTGAGTTCGACGGACCGGGTTGATTTTTGGGCATGAGGGCCCGAAATGTTTGTCATTTTCGATTTCATTGATTTTAAATTTTATCACGAGATTTTATAATTTTACCTTTAATTTTTTGGGATATTTACCGTGTGCCCTCGAGACCCTAGTGTGTGCATTTAATTCCCTTCACCTATTTTTTCTCTCTCCTTCCTTTCTTTTTCTTTTCTTTCCTCTCTCTTCTACACTCCCTCTCTTTCCCCGATCCCCCTCCCCTTTCCCGATTCTCTCTGTGCTCCATCGAAGGCGACACCGGCGAGGAGTTAAGAGACCGGCGACGAGCGAGCATAACGTCGGCGAGGTGAGGTGGTGCTCGGTTGGTGTTCAGCGGCGGCGACTGCCGCGTTGTCCGGCGGTGGCGAGAAATTGAAGCCGATAGAGAGAGAGGGAAGGAGATCGACGAGATTTACGGAATCGGCGACGAGGAGCTCGATCCGAGCAAGGTAAGCTCGATTTCATCCTCCTTTCGTTCAGATCTACTCGATTTTGAGTTGATTCTTATGATTTTGGTTGAGATTCGATGTGTGTGTTTGTGTGTGCTGTCGGGTGGATAAAATCCGTCGAGTTTGGCGATGGGGGAGGCGGTGGAGGCCGCCGATGGGTTGGGCGACGGTCAGAGGACGTCTGGTGGTCGGCGTGATGGACTGTAGTCGCTGATGGTGTCTCCGGCGAGCAGCCCAGCTACGGCCAGAAGAAGAAATTGAGAATGGTGGTGGTTTGGGCTCCTACCGGAGCTGGTGGTGGTCTTGTCGGCGTCGGGCCCGGCTACCGTCAGCGTCGGGGCTGTCGATCGCCGGTGGGGGTTGGCCGGAATCCTATCAGCTCCTTTGGGATGTGATTTTCATGCTTTAATGTGACTATTAGCTTAATCGGAGGGTGTATTTACGTGTGTTATCGTGCGTAAATTAATCGGAATAAATTTAGGATAGTCGGGAATATTTCCACGAGTTGAATAGCATAAGAATAATTAATTTAGAAAATATTTTTGATATATGGGGAAATTCCCCCTATACACGTGGACAAAAGGATAAGGGATACAACCAGTTTCATTCGGATTCAACTCGGTGTAGAAAACCCGAGTCATTTTTTTCACAAGAACTGTCCGGATGATTAGCCCGGGTGATCAGCCCGGGTGATCAGTTCGGCGGATCAGCCCGGCCAGAGGAAGGAGCACCCCAACTCACAGCTCCCAGACATGATCTGCCCGAATGATCAGCCCGGGTGACCAACCCGGATGATCAACCTGGCACCAGCCTTGGTAGAAACCCCAGCTCACAGCTCCCAAACATGATCGGCCCGAATGATCAGCCCGGGTGACCGGCCCGGATGATCAGCCCGGCACCAACCTTTGCCATTTTCTGTCATCTCAGTTGGCCAAAGACATGATTAGCTCGGGTGATCAGCCCGGATGATCAGCTTGGTGATGACCAACCCGTCGAAGCATATTTCCGGCGTTGGCCTCCATTTCCTCCGGCTAGCTGAGCACATTTCCGAAAATCTCGGCGGACGAGCTTCAAATTTTGATGGCAGGTTCTTCTCCTCGCCAGGAGAGTACAGCTCCTGACCGTTCATCAGTCGGAGCTCCGGCCAGGTCGCACTGGCTCGTCGAAGCATATTTCCGGCGTTGGCCTCCTTTCCTCCGGCTAGCTGAGCACATTTCGGGAAATCTCGGCAGACGAGCTCAAAACTTTGATGGCAGGTTCTTCTCTTCGTCAGGAGAGTACAGCTCCTGACCGTTCATCAATCGGAGCTCCGGCCAGGTCGCACGGGCTCGTCGAAGCACATTCGGCGTTGGCCTCCATTTTCTCCGGCTAGCTGAGCACATTTCCGGAAATGTCGGCAGATAAGTTCCAAACTTTACGGGTAGATTCCTTGCCTCGTCAAGAGATCATAGCCACCGATCGTTCGTCAATCGGAGCTCCAACCAGTCCGCACGGGCTCCCCGAAGGTCCCAGTGGCATAACCGTAAATATCCAACTTCCTCCCCTATAAATAGGGGTGCACCCCCCAGGTATTTTCTATCGCTTTTTTCCGACTTCTGCTGTTAAGCTTGATTCCGCGTCTTGCTTTCGTCAGCTGACTTAAACATCGGAGCGGTCGTCCCGGGCTTAAAACCTCGGGCTTCCCTCTGGCGTGGTTTGCTCATCATTCCAGGTCTAAGAGTTTATCTCCTCATTTCCAGAGCCGATTCAGCGTCGGCTCAGCTTGTTGAACCGGTTTTTCCTGTTTAAGCAACCGGAAGCGGTTCTCAAGCCTTAGGTGATATCGCTTGGCTCATTTTCAGGCGATAACACCTTAGCCTAATGGTTTTTGTCCCACTTTTGGGTTGGCATGGGATTGACCCAATTAGCCCATTGAGGGATTAAAATCCCTAGAGATCTCTTGACCATTCTCCATTCTTCTTCCCTTGCTTGACCGACCACCTCCCTTCCCTATCACTCTTCTTCTTCTTCCTTCCTCATCTCAGATTTTTCTCTCCATTTTGCACCCATTGAAGGTTTGGATTTTGGAGCTAGAAGACATGGAAAGGGTTCATCTCATCAAGGGCTTCTTGATCCATCCACTTTGAGCTAGGGATTTGGTCCTCTTCAAGCCAAGGTGAGAGCTTTGCCTCGATGGATGTGTTTAATCTTGAATCCTTGCTTGAGCTTGAGTTGTTGATGTGTGAGCATGCCATTAGGAGTGTGATGATGCCTTGGTTCATGTGGAGTGAGGTGGATTCATGGTTTGTGGTGATTTGGATTCATTGATGTGATTTTCGGATTTTAGGATGTGTAGAGCATGTTAGGGACTTGATTAGCTTGATTTAGATGTTGCATTTGATGTCCCTAAGGCATTAAAACCACTTGGATGTGTCTTGGATGTGTGCATTGTTGATTTGGTTGAGTTTGGAGGAGATTGGAGGTATTTCGGGTGTTTTTGGGCGAAACACACCCATGTTCTCCATTAACATGGCCGTGTTTCGTCCAGTTACACAGGGTGTGTTTCGGCTGGAGAGAACACGACCGTGTTCTCAGGAACACACCCTTGTTTTTATTCATCCAAACACACCAATGCGTACAGCGGAGAACACGGCCTGGGGCGTGCCCACGGGCACGACCGTGTTCTTCCCAGACCACCTTCGGGTGACCGTTTCGCCTTGTTTTCGATTACCGTTCGATCTCGGATTGTTTGGGACGCATCCATGATTCGTTAGAAACATTGCTTAGGGTTTGATTCGATCTGATGTGCTTTCCTCGTTGATTTAGGATACGATTGTGAGACGTTTCTCCTTGTTTGACTTATGTTTAGGTTCCGTCCCGACTCCGACGATCGGCGAGCGCCCGATAGAACCTTAGACACCTTCCGACACCAGGTGAGGGGATGTACACACAATCCTAGCCTGTTTCTCTCATGTTTGATACCCGTTTTCAATGAATATTTCCGTTGGCATACACGGTTAGAATATTTTGTCCACATGCATGATTTTATTCGACCTTCGGGTCATGGTAGCTTTCTCATTGATTATGATTCTCGGCTTCGGCCTGTTTTGATATTAGCATGTGGACTATTGAATGATGATGCATGACCCATGATATTTATTTCCGGTTTCTATATGGCTTATCACATATATATATGCTTTTGAAATGGTTTTGGGTGAAAGGGAGTGGAGCCCCCGACATCCGTGACAGCGAGTGGTGTAAGTCCAGGGAATAGATGATAGAGATCATGTATGATAACCTGACCGTTTATATTTTTAATAGTTTGGTTTTATTCTCGAGACCTCCACTTAGCCCGATTGGTTAGTGGAGGCAGTTGAGGAGAATTGTTTATGGAGGGCTTGAGTTCGAATCCTGCAGGGTTCCTTTTTAGTCCCCTTAAGATTTTAATTCCATCATTTTGGAATTTACGGTTATGCCCCTCCTTGATTAATGTGGCTGATTTAGGGGTTTCAGTTTTCAATCACGTAACTCCTTCTCTCTCTCTTTTCTCTCTCTTTTCCTCTTCTCCCTTACGTTTTCTTCTCCTCCTTCCATTCCATTGTTGGCGGCAGCATCAAGAGGAGAGGTAGGTGGTGTTCGTCTCGGTTTGACCACCGGTGGGAGCACGATTGGATCATCTTCTACGCATCGGTATTTTCTCGGCCTTTTCTTTTTCCCTTTTCGTTAGGGTTAGGCTTTGATTTTGGATGAGAGGCTGATGGGTTGCGATTTCCTTGTTGTGCTGGTGTCGATCGATCGTAGAGGGGAGGAGATGGATCGTCGTTGACATTGGTTGCACTCGGATTCGTCAATTCGTCGATTAAGGTGAGTTTTTGCCATTTTTTCCCTAATTTCATAGTTTGACATGGTTAGAGCAGTATGGGGCTGTGATGGTGGTTTTATTGTCTCAATTTGATGAATTTGATGCTGATTGTAGTGGACTTTCGGTCGGTTTCACGTCTCATTCGTTCACGACCTCGTTTTAGTCAATTTGTATTGTTTTTAGTCGTTTTGGTTTCATTTGATTATGAGGCATGTTAAGTATCCGTTTGATGCAT
>JAOWBR010163241.1:0-12085 GCA_028571145.1 Dionaea muscipula
CTTTGTAACTCTAGAATCCGTTGATCTCCTCTGCTCTGTAGCTCTACCATATCAGCTACATTTTCAGCCGTTGATATCTTCTCCTTCAGATTTTTCAACATCAGCTACATTTTCAACATCATATCACGTTCCACTCAAAGTCTCAGACTCGCCTCTCCTGTTTCCTCATTTCTTCTTTTCTTTCTCTTCCGTTCCACTCCTTCATTTGCTCTCCACTTCGTTCTCCTTCTCCCTCTCCCTCTCCATTGTTTCGCTTGCCAGCGATCACAAAGTCAAGAAAATCGAGGAGCAGGGGAAAACCGAGGAGAAAATCCCGAGAATCTGATCCAAGTTCCAGCGATTGGGAGCAGAAGACGACGACGACTAGGTTGGTATCAAAACCCTGTGCTTGGGAATTCCTGTGTCATGTTCCTGTTCTTGCTTTGGGTACGAGCGATTTAGGTATTTGGGAATCCCGGCGGATTGTTCATGGGATATGAGGATTTGGAGATTTGAGTTCATGGCAGCGTGTGTATGGGTGTATTTTCTGATGCTCACTTTATTGTTGAAAGTTCTCAGGTTTTGCACCCTTTGCCTTGGAATGTTGTTAACTCTGCTTATATTAGAAATGAGCATTACAATGTTGTTATCTCTGCTGATGGGTTTCGGAATTACCCCTCTGTGGTGAATTACTTATCTAGATTTTGGTAGAAAAGTTCACATGTCTATCAGGGCAGTGTCTTTATGTATGAGAAATGCAGAGATATAAGGGTGCATGTCAGGTGTTTGATGAAATGCACGAGAAGGATGTTGTGGCAGAGGAGGCTTCTAAGTTATCAAAAACCATGCTTTAAAAGGGATTCAACTTGAATATTATGACATCGAATACCAATGCTTTGGTTGCTTGGCAATTGACTCCTTCATGGTTCTCTTTATCGTTGAGGTGGGCATTCATCTTCCATAAAATTTCTATTGCCCAAATTATGTTGAATTGTCCTGTCCCAAAAGATGGCAACCCCTATAGCATTACTTCCAAAACATCAAATATATATGTTTAAGCAGTTCCTAAGTTTCCCTTTTTTTCCCTTTTTTCAAATACAAGTTGAATCTGAAACCTTCGATTATACAACTTTTGACGAAGATCTATTTTCCCTTTTTTCCTTTTTTCGTTAAGAGCGAGAACCTGTTTACCAACTAAGCTAGCTTGGAAGAACTTAGTAGTAGTAGTACACTTCAACATGATCCGGGCACACTAACATGGTGTACAGAACAACTGTCAACTTCGTTTTATAACCATGAAACCATGATAGTAGTACTTAGTAGTAGCACACTTAGTAGTAGTAGTAGTGGCATGGTTACTGAACCATAGTTTCAACTGATTTTATGCATGGTCTCATTGTTCAAGATTTTGAATCTTTAGTTTTTGGTGTTTAGATTTTGCTGATTCATTGGCTATTCTGTTCTATTTTCAAAAATCAACCAAGAGTGTAGCACACTTAGCAGTAGTAGCAATGCCGAGCAAATGGCGAATTTAGAAAGGAAGAGCTATACATGGTGCTACGATTTAATTCAACCAATCTCCAATATGTAGTTGACCAAATTAAGAAACATAAGGGTGAGTGTACTTGAATAACTTGGAGGTGGAATATAATGTTTATCAAATGAACAACAGGCTTGCTTTGCAGCTTTAGACATTTCGCGGGAGGCGATTCACTCACATCATAGCCCCATCTGTTACTTTGCTTAGATGATTGATTCATGAGCTCGATGAACTTTGTTTATCTCAAGTTTAATTACCAACTAAGCTAGCTTGGAAGTTATGAGATTAAGAGGTTTTATCATTCACAATAGTTATAACAATAGGAACCTTATATCGATAGTTATAACAATCTATATTCTATAAAACAATCCTGCTGATGTTGGTATATCTCAGTACTCCTTTAGTTTCTTCTATTTCTTTTCTTTTCTTTTTTCTGACTTCTTTTTCCTCTTCAGTTTATTGAGTTGGGAATGTTTCATTATTTTGTTTAATTCCTATAGAATAATTGACTGATGGTTGTATTTGTAGAGCAAGAGGAGGCCAAAGTACTTTTGGATATCAACTATGGCACCTCTTATTTTCTGGTTATAGAGCAATTATGCCACCATCGGTTACTGCCCATTTTATTGGATTAACCTTCTATACCGGATCAATCTCCATGTTACTCCTCAATCTCCTTGCTCCATGTTACTGCCTTAATATCCCAGTAACCCTGGGATATTATATGTTAATTGCTTATTAACATAATAAGGTAGGAGTAGCCATATCTTAACAAAAAGGTTTCAAGTTGATGGAGAATCCATGTTACTACAATTAGGTAGGAGTAGCCATATTATGGACAATCTCCAATTGTTGATTTATGGGCAGGAGTAGCCATTAGCCAATTAGGTGTTCTACACCATATTAGTCTACTTACCCATACTTAAAAACTATTATTAATACTAAAACTGATTTAATGAGCATATTTTTCCCTTCTAAACACTAATAACGTGGCCTTCATCAATTAGTATTTTTGAATCAGAGTAAGAAATTATTATTATAACCTTATCAATTTAGAAAATGCAACAACAAATGATCTTCTAATTACTAATTAAGTAGGAGTAGCTATATTGCTTGGATCAATCTCTAATGGTTGATTTATGGGCATGAGTAGCCATTAGCCAATTAGGTATACTACACCATATTAAGTCTACTTACCCATACTTAAAAACCTTTAATACTAAAACTGATTTAACGAGTATATTTTTGTCTTTTAAACACTAATCATGTGGCATTCGTCAATATTTAGTATCTATATAACAAGGAACAAAGGATTTTCATGAGACCGAAAACAAGTTACATCAACTTGAATACCCACAACATAGAATCAGTTCTATGAATTATGCTTCACCATCTCATAACACAGCTAAACATAACAAGATAGTCGGTTGAGGAAATCAGTGACTATGCGTGTTGATAAATGGAAAAAGCATAGAATAATAATCAGCAAGATGGAAATAGCTCCACTCACAATGCGGTACAAGTTACAACATAGAATGAAATAACACAGAATTAGCTCTAAATGTTACATCATTTAATGAAATAGCATAGATTAGCTTTACCCACAATGCGGTAACAAGTAATCATATCTCTTGCGATCTACATGTTAGTGATTGTTTAACTAAAATATGAGTCGTATTGCAATTATATCCCTTACGATCTTAATATTCTCAAGCCACACTGTATTGCTGTTTTTTGCGCTAAAATGCTACCGCGCTTCAAGTGATGTGGCTTGAATTTGGAGTATCAAATGTTGTTGATTGCAAACTTTGTCCAAAGTCTTTTATGAAGATGTTTGCTATCTGAGTTGCACGGAATTTGTTGGTTGTGATTCCACTTCTCTTTTGATTGATCCTGTAGATTTGATTCATTTATCTTGCAAACTTTAGTTTTACTATGCTAATATTTGTTAGATCCTGGTTTGGATCATTTTTTTTAATACATCCTGTGTACACGAGTTAACTTTTAGGGGTATCTTTCATCGAACGGTCTGCATGCTATACTAACAGATTAAAATGAGTTGGTTGTAGCTGTTAGGGGTATCATTATTCTCGCAGTTGACATTTACACAACAAGGTACACGAGTTAAATTTTTGCAGTAGTTGGTAAATTTATCACTCACAAACCACGACCAAAAACAAAGCCTTACCTACTAAGCAAAGTTGGCTACATAGATATTGCAACTCTATTCTTTGCGTTATGCAATGCCTTACATGAGGTTATGGTACGTCAAGTCATGCTTTATAGCTTCTTGCTTGCTTTGTAGGAGCACTTCTTCATCGTGGTTGTGGGAATACCCACAAAAAGGAAACAAAAGTGAGGAATTAACTTATATACAAAGCAACTTTCCTTCGATCAGGAAAGAAGTTCTACATGGCTTAAGAAGTTTGCGATTGTAGCCATGAATGTTCATGGGCTAAGTCATATATGGTAAGTAAACCTATATACCTAGGTATATACTAATCTTAGATATATTAATCTTAGTATACCTATATACCTAAGTATACTAAAAGATTATCCTAAGCATACTTAGGTATCTATAGATTAGTATACTAAGAAGATAGTATAACCTTTGCTAAGTTTTTTTATCTTAGGTATACTTGAATCTAAACCTATTAAGAAATTGAACAATTGGACCTGATCGACTCTTTGCAGATTAAGACGTTCATGAAGGCAGATTGCAGCAATGGGGGGTACCAAGACTACTGTATTCCTGATGACTACTGTTTGGTGGCTACAGATGGATGTTGATCATAGATTTGGGATACAAATGTTCTCATGTTTGTTTTGATTTGAAGGCGATGTTAGAGAAGTTTATACATGTTCTATACTTGAAGCCTTTGTATAGATTTTACATCGATATATTCTATATTTTTCAGGTTATGTCTGATTTATAGTTGTCATATTGTCGGATTTTCAAAAATAATTTATTCTCTTTATCTTTTTAGCTTTCGTTTATAGATGTTATGTTGTCGGTTTATGGCTCACGGATGTCAGTTGGAGTGCTCATCGTGTCTGTGCTTTAATCTTCCGGCAACTCACGACTGTGATTTATTACACATAAAGATAAACATAACTCATGATTGTAATTTTATTTTCTTTTATGATCCAGGCGATTCAAGAATTAAAACATCAGCTTTGACCATTATTCGGACGTTTATAAAAATTAAAACGTCAATAATGTGACCATGTATAAGAGATGTGACCATTTCTCGGGCGTTTGTAGAATTAAAACGTCGTGAAAAAAGGATATTCGGGCGTTTGAAAAAAAAATGCTGACAATGTAACCAACAGCACGAGTTAGGGGTTCGGGTCGAAAGGAGTACGCGAACATGAAAATTTAATGATGTCTAAAACTATAACTACGATAAGGCTACAAACTATAACTACTACAATAATAAATTGATATTGAGTTGAAGATCTTTTTTCTTTATATTGAGTACTTATTTATATTAAACTTTCACAAGCTGCGGGTGTAGTTGCCCCCTTGAACAGGGAACATGCCTAACTACCAGCGAACATGGCTTCATGCTTAATGCTCAATTGCTCCCATGATCGACTATTGATGCTCCAGAACGTGACCTTTGTAGGTTCAGTATAAGTCTTATGGAGCAACAACAGTTGAAGCATCAATAGTTGATCAATGTACACACACATCTGTAGGTAGACGTCATGTATATTTTTAACTGATTCAATGGAGTGGAGTGGTCGTCATGCCGAAGGCACAGGTTAACCCTGGTGTGTATATATATATATATATGTATATATATATATGTATGTATAAATAGGCGAGGCCCCCCTCTCTCCTGCCCGTAACCGACCAGGGCCTGCGCGGTCACACTATGCTTGCCTGGACCATCAGTCTGCCCCGCCTGCGGACGTCCGCGAGTCCCGACTGGACGTCCGCTGCTTTGCTTGCTCGGTTTCTGTTGCTGGCCAGCGGACGTTCGCCGCTTTCCCTGCTCGGCCCTTTTTGGCCTTTTTCTTGGATTCTTCCCCAGCAACTTCCCTCGTTCGAATGTTTTTCGACCTCGGTCGAACGCCCATTCGACGATTCTTGTTCTTTTGTCCATCCCGATTCTCCTTGTCCAACCTCTCTTGACTGATCCATCTCTTTCGCTTTTCTGCATTGTTCGGTTCTTCTCATACGCAGGAGCTATCAGTCATTTTAGGTACGTGCTGACTTAAGCATCGGAGCGGTCTCCCCGGGGTACCCTCTGACTTTGAATTTCTCGGCAGAAATGTCATTAGTCTGCAATGCACTTAGTATCGGGCCATGATTCCATCAATTTTTTTCGAACCATACCAACCCATTATGAATTTTCGGTGGGCCAATGTGTCAAGTTGTGGCCAAACGGATATTAATGATATTTACTTACCTTAAATGATTAAAAAAGAGTTTTTAAAAAAGATTTGCTAAAAAAAAAATTTCTCTCTCAAAATTTGTTAAAAACGAGTTCGCCAAAATTTAGAATTTTTAAGATTAATAGTGAGAGTATCATATAACTAGAGACTACCCGTGCTTTCGATACTATCAGTATTTCATCCCCTAAATCAGTTAAAAATAATAATAAAAAATATTTTTAAATGATTGGAGTCAAGTCTTCATCGTGTCGAGAACGCGGATTAATTTTTTTCTCATTTTCTTTCTTGTCTCTCTCCCTATCTTTCTCTTTTCTCTCTCCCACATGGACAACTTGTGTCCATCTTGGACAAAATTTTCCAAAATTTAAACCAAAACTTTATTTATGTTATATATAAATATAATAATGGTTATTTGAATGAGGATAAAATTTTTTGATTGTGGATGGAGAATAAATGGATGAATAGTGAGTCTCAGAAGTGTAACGGGTGGATTGAGAATTGTGAAAATTTAGAGATTTTTAGTAAACAAATAATGAGAGTATTGTGTTATAACTGTTTGATTATGGATGAAAATTATAGAGATGAAAAAAGAGAGAAGAGAGAAAGACATGTGTACTATTGCAGATGCTCTACAGCATCCGGTCCTCTGACGGTGCTTCTGTTGCCACCGGTAGTGGAACGGTTTGAAGACACCAAACCACCGCCTTTAGCACCAGCACTGCCGCCGCTGCCGTCTGTGTAACCAGAGCCATGGCTGCTCAAGGAGTGTGCCTGAACCACATAGCCAGAGAATCCGCCGATGTCAAACGCCTAGCCCAATTTTACAAAGAGGTCGGTCTATCTCCGTCTCTCTCCCTGCTACGCCCTGTTTCATGGCTCTGCAATTTAATAGAAGAATTTATCTCTGTATCTGCATACAATCATTGGAACCTGATTATCTGGTCTGCAGGTATTGGGGTTCGAGGAGATTGAGAGCCCCAAATTTGGGGGGTTTGAGGTAATATGGCTGAGGCTTCCCCCATCTTTCTCTCTTCACCTCATCGAGAGGAACCCTAAGACCAAACTCCCCGAAAGTCCCTACAGCGCAGCTTCTGCCATCGCTGAGCCAAAGAACCTTCCACGAGGCCACCACGTCTCCTTCTCCGTCTGCAATTTCGAATCTTTTGTCCATTTTCTCAAGGTTATATATACCCCTTTCATCTGTTCGTTTCTTTTTTTTGGGGGCTTGCTCTCGAATTCGATTGCTTGATTGAAACTCACTCTGCTGTATTTCAATTTCTTCCACATGCAACGTGTCACCGAGTTGTTGAATTCCACTTGTATGTAGCCAAGTACCATGCATGGTTGCCCCCGTCCTTTCTTTCTCTTACAATTAAAGCCCTAGAACTCGATCCATTTATTCAATTAATGCAATAGAAAAGTGAATTCTTGTGACGAAATAAGGAAAGAAGGAAGAAATATGACTTGTGAAGAGATTATAAAATCTTGATTACTGTAATTGGAGCGATTATTTTTTATATGACTCGAGAAAATTGAGTTGGAGGCTGTATGAAACTCTTAGACATCCCAAGACCCTTATTCCGGATATGTCAAAAATTGCTCTGATTATGACATTTTAGGTATCACATTGCTTCACAGGGTTCTCTTAATTTTTGGTGTGGTAATAGTGAAAGAGTTTCCCTCCGGCTTTTCATATCCGAGTGTAAGGTTTCAGAATAGTTATGGAGGGAAATTCCTATCCCCAAAATTTCTGCCCCTTACTAAAGCCAGCAACTTTGGGTTACCTTCTACTCAGCATCTGTAGTGGTACAAGAATTTTTCCCTCTCATTATTCACCTTCTATTTTTTAATCGATACTCAAACAATCATTATACAATACTCTCACTATTCACACTCTAAAAAACTCTAAAAATCTCTAAATTTCCACCATCCTCTATTTACAACTCTATATTTACTGTGTACTATCCAGTTTTTCAAGAAATCATTATATGCTACTCTCACTATTCACCCTTTATTTTTTCATCCACACACAAACAATCATCACACAACACTCTCACTATTCACCCTTTGAAAATCTCTAAAAATCACTTATACCACTAATGATGCTCTTAAGTACTCCCTGCACCTTGTCCTTCCTATTGTTACAGTTTTCTTTAAGATGAGATGCTCTGAAATCAGCTAATGATTCTTTCATTGAGACATCTAAGCTGCCATACCCAAGACAATGGATGCCTCATAAACCTTCCATCAAGCTTGTTTGTACCCACAAAACATTTGTGATTGTGTGTTTTCACCGTGGAAATTCTTTGTTGCTGTCCAATTGCTTGTTTCATTGTAATCCCTAATTTGATTAGAATCTTGATGCTTGTTGTCTAATGTTTAAGCTAGGATACCCTCTAGAGCTATGATGCCTAGTCCCAAGAGTTTGCAAACTATACCTTTTTTTGCCTCTTATCATCCCGAGAATACTGTGTATTGTTGTGTATGGTGACCCCGCTAAAATTGATAAATGTACAATAGAGTTGACATTTTACTTGATGAGTTCTGTATTGAACGATTTTGATTAATGATTTTCATAAGATACTTTACAAATTCATCCATCCTCGATCTATTTTTGCTCAAAAAAATATGCAAGATCAAATTAACGACATACTTAATATGACAAAAAAAAATTTCTTATAAATTCCTATATGTTTAATTAGATAGCAGGATTTTTTTTTGATGATTTGTGATATATTGTTCTATTTATTTTGATAAACTTTGTAGTATTTAACTTTATACAAATCATTAATTTGGAACCATTGCACTGACTTTTTTTTCGCTTAAGAATAAGATTGATAAACACTTAATAAATATAAAATGGTAAGATATATTAGGATCACAATTGACATTAACGTATATATAACCTTTCTTTTCAACCCAATCAAATCCCATCTATTCTAAATACTTCATTTTTCCATTCAATTGATCTGTCTTTACCAATAATCTAATTTAAAAAAACTCGTTATTCATAACCTTATAAAAAGTTAAAAAAAAAAATAATTTCTACATATATACAAGTACATCATATATATAAAACTCGATCATATTATTATTTAATACATGACCCCAGTGCCCCACTACTGGCGAGATCATAGGCACTAAAAAGAGAGTTTAGGCCTTTTATCCAGCATCAAAGACTTAATTGAGCTGTTTCTGGAGCTTATAGATGACACGACTTCACATCTCTACCAATGATTTGTATGTGTAGTGTAGGTATAGATATTGCATGTTAGGTAGCCGACAGCTAACACACTATATCCGTTAGATCTTTTTGTGTATGTGCTCTTAACGGATTACGTGCGGTCGACCCCACTTAGTGGGATTTGGTCATGATGATGATGATGATGATGATGAGTGTAGGTATAGATGTTTACGTCAAGCAGGATCTTATGATGATGGTTACTGGGGTGATTACAGTAATCTAGGAATGTTGGAAAGACCATAAAATCAACTAGCAAGAAGAGATTTTCAGTACCTAATGCTCATCTTCTCACCACACCAACTGAGCCTGTATTCCTCTTTTGGTTGCTATCTTCCCGCAAGTAACTTTATGTTTAATGTTCTTGCAGTCTCTGGCAAACATGTACCAACTTCTGGTACTTACTGGTACACAAGGTGAAATCAGGCAAAGATGTGGTTAATGCATACTGAAATGTCTGAATTGGCTTAATGATGTAGTAGGGAAATTTCTATATATACGACACTATTAACTTACGCCACCACTTTTTTTTTTTTTTTTTTTTTTTTTTTAAGTTCGACGAACATGGTCGAACAATTCGATAATGGTGTTGAACTGTTCAACGATATTCGTCAAATGGTTCGACCAATATGGTCAAATAATTTGAATTAAAAAAAAAATGGTAACGTGAGTTATGATTGTGGTGGCACTAGCAATTTCCATGTAGTAGAGTATATCAGTATCCTTTCACTTGAGCAAGCATAGGAGAATAATTAGTTTTAGGACGGCGCTAGAGAGGGCTTTCAGTACCTAATGATCATTGTATCGCCTTCTGAGCCTGAATTCCTTTTTTGATTGCTCTCTTCCCGGAAGGGATAACCGGGAGAAGTTCTTTTGCCACTGGCTATGAGATATTTCTGGGTTGGTTTTTGCTTTCTTCAACCACGCAACTCTTCATTGAGAGTGTTAGTTGAAGTTGACGGGTACCTGATGCAATATCCTGCTTATGCAGGAAAAGGGGATTGAGACCTTTGAGAAGACTCAACCTGATGGGAAGACGAAGCAAATCTTCTTCTTCGATCCAGATGGTATAGTAAACTTTGATGCTTGTTTTTGCTCGTCTGTAAAAGCCTTCTGATTTGCCTCATGTATCACACAAATAAGCAAGGCTCTTGTTACTACACTTGAAACGACATACTTTGTTATATGCAGGCAATGGACTAGAGGTTGGAAGTTTGGAGACTCCGGCAGTGACACCATAAGCTGATGTCCGTAATGCCGGTATATAGCCTTTTCTTAGGTGGTAAATATGTGGGTGCACAAGTCGGCTAAAAATAAGTAGAATGTGTGCATTAAAGATGTGGGGATGTACAAGTTTCAAATAAGAGAGTTGTTTTTGCTCATGTTTAAAGCAGGTCAATGAGTGAGCCCTGTGCATTGGTTCTGTACATCTACATTGCGATTATTACTCCCAGAGGCAGTCAGTCCTCTGGATCTAGAGAGGAACTTTTCTTGCATTGACCTGCCAAGTCCCTTTTCTTGCATATTTCCTGGATAATTTATAGGCTGGGACTGCTTAAAAATGCAAGTTGTGTTTTCCCATGGAAAATTTGAAGTGACCCGGTCCTTTTCCGGTCAATCTAATCAATCTAATATAACCCGTCGAGGACCGGGTCAGGTTTGACCTGAACTGAACCTTTATCTGGGTTGGGTATCTTTTTTTTGAAAAACGGGTAATCGGGCTAGCATTTTATAAAAGCTTGGTTAATCTTTTAGGGGGTGTTTGTTTTGCGGATTAAAAAATGGAGGATAAGGAATAATGGGGGATAAAAAGTAGGATAAAGAATGATGGGATAGTGGGTTGGAAAAAAATGTAGGATAATTAATGATGGGGATAAAAAGTGAAGGATAAAAAATGATTTTTAGATAAAAAATTTCTTCGGAAAAAATTGTTGAAAAAAATTTGATAGAAAAAATGTCCGTCGGGAAAAAGTTGGCCGGAAAAAATCTCGCTGGAAAAAAGTTCACCAAAAAAAAATTTGTCTCAAAAAGTTCGTCGGAAGAAAGTTCGTCGGAAAAAAGTTCGCCGGAAAAAAGTTCGTCAAAAAAAAGTTCGTCGTAAAAAATGTTCTCCAGAAAAGGTTCGTTGAAAAAAAGTTTGCCGTAAAAAGTTCGCCGGAAAAAATCGTCGAAAAAAGTTCGTCGTAAAAAAATTGGTCGCAAAACGTTCGTCGGAAAAAAATTCGTCGCAAAAAATTCGCCAGAAAAGAATTTGATGGAAATAAAATTCGCCGAAAAAATCGTCTATTTTTCGTTATTCGACATGGTGGACAACTAATGATACGGGAGATGTGTCATTATTTATCCCCCATTTTTCCTTCACTATTTTTTCGACTCACTAATAATCCGACAAAAAAATAGACAATCAAACGCATCATTTCATCCAACGGATATATAATCCTATCCCACTATTTCATTTTTTGTGCCAAACATCGGATAAGGAGAAGGCCGGATTATTATCCGACCTCTCTTCCCCGCGTAACAAACACCGTAATATAGCTTTGTTTCTCTCTCTTGCTGTGAGGGAGGGGCTATCCAAAAAGGAAATTAATGGATTGTGTGAAGCAACGCACGACGCAATGCGTGAGCCCCACACCCCCCTCCTAGCGTCACCCTTGAGTTTAAGGGACACCAGTGCAAACTTTTAAAAGTGGAGCACTTCCAAAGCTGTTAAGAATTGACAAATTGGGAAAATAAATTAACTATTAATTATTACTAATGAAAGAAAGGAATTTTTTGTTTTTTGTTTGAAAAATTGAAGAAGACACATTAAAAAAATATTTTACTAAACACCTATTAATAATGTTGGGCTGGCCCAGTATTGCTAGCCAAGGCAGCCTTCACATGGGCTTGAGCACCAAGCCCATTTTTTAAAGGCTTTC
>JAOWBR010163252.1:0-12085 GCA_028571145.1 Dionaea muscipula
ATTTCTGCCGAAAACACAGAAAACAGTTTTTTGTCGTTTTCTGCATTTTGAAGATTTTGAACTAAAAACTGTTTTCTGTTTTTAGAGAACAGAAAACAGAAAATTCAAACCAAACGCGTTTTCTGATTTCTGCAAAACAGAAAACATAAACAAACGCAGTCTTATTCTCTCACAATTCCCACCAGACTAGCTCATTTTTTCCCCCTCTTTACCGGGACCAAACAGAAAAATAAAAATAAAAAATAAATCTGCAGCTTCCCATTTTCGATTTCTCTTTACCCTCCACATTCCTCCTCCAAATTTCATTCTTTCTTTTTTCGCCTCCCAATTACAAGGTAAGTTTTCGATTTCTTTTGATTGTAATGTAACTATTTGAAGAACAACATCAATTGTAATGCCTGTGTAACTTCTCTTTTGTTGATTTGCGGCAATGTGCCTAGCTGATGCTATAATTTCTTTCCACCCCCCACTCCCCATTCAATCTCTTGAAAACAGGATACGAAATTGGTCACATTCTCGCCGGAAATTTGGTACCGTATAAGTTTTTTTTTTTTTTTTGTTTGGTTCATCGTATCGCACCAGCCAAGAGACGGACAATGCGGCCATTTTTGACAGAATGTTGTAGGGGTTAAAAAACAATTTTATTCTTATTTATTTTTAACAGTTGAATTTTATCTTGGACATATATTTTATGCAATTTCATTCTCGCACATTTTCTAATTAGGAGTAATTCTATTTCCGTTCAGACCTAGGGTGAAATTCATCCATCCTGGAGGTCTCATGTACCCAATTTTGATGATGACATATATGACGTTCAAAGTTGGTTGATTAAAATTGTAAAATTTCTAATTTTCGTGGTGATTTCATTTATTTAAAGCAGTTCTATCAAAATATTTTTTGAGATGTGAAAAAAACCTTCTGTAAATTCCATGTCAGCAAAAATGTCATGTTATAAAAATCGCTACATATGACTCGCGTGAACAGAGATAGAATTGCTCAAAATAGGTATATAGGATAAAATTGCAACTATTAGAAATGTGCAAGAATAAAATTGTTATTTCCCCTGAATGTTCTAGAGTTAGGAGATCCGACAACCCCGTATTTCGACTTCCTTGTTGTGTAAGGATTATAAGGGTTACTATAGGGATTACATCCCTGCTAAAGTTTGATGATAATGTATAAATTGCGCATGGTAATTGCAAGCTTGATAAGTTCTTGCAAGCAGTGTTTTAAACGGCGTGCCTCAGTTATGCGTCCAGGCGCCTAGGTGCAAGGGCTCGTGCCTAGGAGACCCCTAGGCGAGACGCCTTTAGCCAGACGCTGCCTAGGCGCACGTCTTGGAGCCAGGCGGAAGGCACATCTTAGACGTGCCCGGTAGTTTTATTTATGTTTTCCTAAATATAATATATGCCCTTAAATCCAAAGTATTCCAAGGCATATCATGCAACTAAAAATACCACATCTAATAGAATTTTGAAAAAAAAATATAATGGATTGAGCATAAAGAAGAGAAGAGGGGGATCCAAGAAAGGGCTCGTGCAGCACCACTCACCCGCCCCTCTTACCGAACATGATTTATGAGTGTTTTAGTCGTTTTAAGTTCCTAACTACTTAGAGACATGATTTGAATTGAGTTTGTGCATCATCGTGCTTATATTCTGTGGAAGTTCCCCTTTAGGCACTTAATTACTGATTGTTTTTGCTTTGGCATAACACATTAAAATAGTGATCATTTGTTAAACTTGGTATATCGTGTCAATTATGATATTTATTAGTTATATATCACTTATATATGTATACATACTTCTATATTTTGCATAGTGCGCCTCACTACGATCATGCACGTGCCTTGCGCCTAGGCTCCACGATCTCTTTGCTCTTTGGTGTGCCTTGCACCTTTCAGAACACTGCTTGCAAGTGATGTTATGAGGTGTTAAAGGTGAGATTTGCCATGTTTTTGGTTCATGTTGTCTGGTGGTGTTACTGCCAATTATAATGCGGTGTGGGCTTGTACCTCGTAATGACCCCTTTAGTCCTGTTCTTGTATGGGTTTGCTGTAGTCTGTCTGAGGAATAGGAATATCCATATTGGATGAGCATGAAGAGGAGCCATTCTACGGAGGATTACAGCTTATGGTCTGGAGATTCTGCACCCTCTACTTTGTAGTGCAAATGGGAAATCTACTTCGCAGGTTAATCATTCCTTCTAAGTTTAATTACTAGCTAGGTTATGATTGTTAACTAAACATATAAGCTCACTTATTTATTGTTATTATTTGTTTCTTTGTTGAATGGTGACAGTGCACATGTGAGAAAACCAAATGAGACAATGAGGCTTATTATAACAACTTTTGTTGGGATTGTTTTTGGATTTTTCCTAGGGACATCTTTTCCATCTGTCTCTCTGACTAAGGTACAAATCTGGTATCTAGGATGGATCTCTATCTGTTCATTTCTTGATTCTGTTATACTAGACTCAAGTTGTCTCTGCTTCTTTGCTTTTGCAGGTCAACTTCCCTGCAACATTTTTTCCACCAATTGATCTTTCTTACATTGAGGACAAGTATTCTGGCTTGTCAACACAAGCCCTGTTGAATGCTTGGTCCACTTTGAAAGGTAGAAGAGGTGGCAATCAACTTGCACGGAGATTCAATGACACCAAGGTGTGTCTTTTGCCGTTAATTTATACGTTAGTAGTAAATTTCAATGGACTATTTCTTTCTTGATTTTGTAAACCCAGAACATCTCTTTTCTAGAAGCTCTAGAACAATAATTGCTATGTAATTTTCGAGCTTTATTAAGTTACCCAAGTCTAGATAGCTGCTTTAACCTTCGTCTGTTGGAAATTGATGATCCTTCTCGTGCTGTAGTCTAATTTCTTGTCTGTTCTCTACATAATGCACATTTTAAAATCATAGATGGTGTGAATGACAAACGTATTTTGTTGTGTTGCATGTTTAGGGCTGTAAGAAATACTTCATCTGAAGGGTGATGACCATACCGAATCTGAAGCCCATCATTGTGGATGTTATTACATATTTGATTTGATTTTAAATACTAGGTCGGCCAGAAAGTTCAGTATAAAAGTGAGTAAGATAGCTAGAATCCTTCCTAGATTAGCTATATGTTAAACAAACTACAAAGAAAAACTCGTCTTCTATTGGGCTTAGACTTCAGAGGATGCTGTTCATCAACTAATCTTCCTTAGTTTGGAATGTGTGGTGTCCAATGCATATTCACCTTTTCTAGTGAGGCTAGTGAATGCTGAATAGTAATAACTAGTAGTTGCTGACATAAGACATGAATTGATCTGGTGGGTCGCTTACATTGCTTCGGAAAGTAATGTGACAAACTTTCTCGAATTTTTGAAGTACGAAAATGTCAGAATTCAGAATTGAGGTAGGTTTTCATTAGCCTTTTCTCCTATGTATATCTAGTGCTGAAATGGTGGGAGCCTAATTGGGCCTCCCTTAAGCTTTAAAATATGGAGTTCATGTTATTGTTTTAAAATATTGTTTTAAAATATGGAGTTGCATACTTTTGATCTTAATTTATATGAACCTTGATGATGTGTGTATTTATATATCTATGAGTTCATTTTGGTGATAAGTTCATACAGGTCAAGATCACATTGTTTTGGTGCTTATGAGATGGGTAAGACATTACTTTTGATGGCAAAATCAGAATTTATCCAATTGAATGGGGAGCACAGGGAAATTGTAAAAATCAGAAAATTACTACGAAATTTGTTGCAGAGAAAAATAAAAGGAGCTAATGATGCAATAATGGGCTGTATTATATTTGAACTCCGAGAAGACGAAACCCTGATGTCTTTAAGGTTTCCTTATCTTTCTTTTTTTGTTTGCCTTTCTTTTTTTGTTTACTCTCTTCACTTTACTCTTCATAATTTTATTATTTATGCTTTAAATTTCAACGTCTCACCGCCAAACAACAGGTTTTGAGCTTAAAGAGAGCAACAAAAGATTATTTTTAGACTTAGAGTTTGTTAGTTATTTGTTTGCTTTACAAGTTTCAGATTGTAATTATCACAAGCTAGGGAAAAAAAACAGATAGACACTCAAGTTCATGGAATGAAAAGAAGAGATGCATATTTATTGATCAGAAGAAAGGATAAGTCTTCAATTATGTATTGGAAAAAGAGATATAAAGGGATGCTAATAGCAATTTAGTGATAGGTCGAACATTGCAAATATGATGCCTCATGTCAAAAAAGTAAGATTGTATGAGAAAAGGTCTGTAATGTTACAATATCGATTTATGTATGTGCTTTGCCTTCTGGAAAACTTTTATTGGTGTTATTTTGTTATATTTGTGCTTTCTTAAAAGAGCTAGCACCATAGTGTGCTTGCTGAAAAGTTGTCTTTTGCAATTCCATCTGTATAAGTGCCATTGATGGTATTATATTCTGTTCTCTCATGTTAAGAACCAATCTTCAAACAATTGTTGCTCATTACCACAATCATACAGTTTCATGGTCTTTACTTGTAATCTGTTGTGTGTTTAATTACATTCTTGTGCTGTTGCTCTAATCCCACAAAATGTTCAAACAGATTTGGGTTCCCACTAATCCTCGAGGTGCTGAAAGACTTCCTCCAGCTATTCTTGCATCGGAATCTGATTTCTACTTCCACAGATTGTGGGGTTTGCCTGAAGAGGTTAGTCTTTTCTTTTTCAGAACTTGTCCTTGGCCATGAGAAGTTCTTCCAAATATCACTTTATCCTATATTTCTGTCTAAAAAGAATATATGAAATATGCTGCTCCAGATTGAAGCTTAGTTAACAAAATAAAAATAATTTGGGAGTTACATTATGGTCTAGGAAGTGTTTATGTGAAGGCATATAGAGGTATGTGATAGTCATCTTAAGTTATTGACAGCATGGATAGATTAATGTCCTACATGCAGCATTTTGTTGCTTCTTAAGACTTGGATTGTCATCAGTGTTATCAACCGCCAATCTTCGTCCATTACTTCGGTTTTGAGTAATCGGTTCTACTAGCTCATTTGGTTCAGGTAACCATTAGTTAGCACACACATTCAGGTAGGGCATCCTAGTGTATATTGAGTACTTGTACCACCTAGTTAAAGTTTCAGCTGTTGTTGGATTGAGATTGAACCTTGGGTTCTTGCATGAGTGCTATATTTGTTGTTCAGTATTCTTTTCTTGCTGATTACCCGTCGATCCCCTGCTTTATTGAACTTCAACTTGCTGTGTGAAACTCTTTTTTGAGGGATGATATAGTAGGTAGTGCAGTTGTAGAGAACTATTTCAATGTTCTATTACAACATCATTTTCATGCAGGCAGTTATGTGGTTGATGATGCAAAAGGATGCAATGGGAAATTCATGTCTTTAGAAGCTAATCCTACAATTTAGCTTAGTGATATCTTTAACTTAGTTTATCTATATATTTCACATTGTCTGGGCATTCGTATTTTGATGGGTATGTTTGAGTCTAGTTATTTTCTTCCCTTTTAAGTTTCTAAATTAGTTAGCTTATTGTTAGTCGCTTGGCCTTTAAGTATTTGATGGGGAATACAAATGTGAGAAGAAAACCGAAATTTAGAAGTTCGCATTATTTAGCCAGTTTTATATTTTTAGGACTATTTATGTAATTGTTTAGAAGTTTGTTTTATTTATTTTAGGATCTTAGAAGATTTTAGATTATTGTTATTAGAAGATCTTATCATTTTAAGTATATGTTAGCATAGTAATGCATATATAAGACATTAAGGTCTTCTTGTTTAATTTAGCTTATGATGAATTAATCGAGCATTGAGTGATTTTCACAATTATGACTTGAGTCAAGAGCTGGGGCCTGGGAATTCAGATAACAAGAGATGTCCATTCTGGGATATTTGATGTTGCTCCCATCTCAAGTATTTATCATCCTAAGTCGTGGAAAATCCCGATTCCGAGTCATAAAAAAAAAATGTTCATCGTCTTTCTCGCCACTACACCTTTATCTACCACCACCACTATGCCTGCCAATCCATACCCACCACCCTTCCTACCACCACTATGATCATCTTCGTCAAACATTATCTGGCTAAGCAAGTCTAGAAATAGTCTCCTCTTAGTTCTCGATTGAAAAAAGAATCGAAGAAAGAGAGCAAAGCGAGAGGTGCTCGACATTTGAAATCAGCGGAAACCTAGGCAAGAAAACAAATTAAATCACCCGAACCTAATCTTGCCTTGAATCCAAGAAACAAGGAACCTTAGTTGAGGGCAATTTGAGTAAAAAACGGTGAGGAATTGTGTACGAGGAAGAGATCCAGTGGAAAGAGAGAAGAAAATTGAATATTTTGAAGCAACAATACATCTTGAACACCGCTGCCCATCGTCATTGTTTACGAGACAAAAGTCCATATAAACCAGTCCCATTGTTGCACATTAGATAGGGTGACTATTCTCAGTTTTACTATAAAGATTCATTAGGTTGCTCATACATTGACTCACTCTAGATTGGTGCATTTCCGAGGTACCTATCGTATCATGGATTTCTTTTTCATAAAGAATTAGATATAAGACCTGTTCATGTGCGTATTTATCGTGAGTTGTATCCTATTACAATTGATGTATTATACTATGTCTTTTCTCCTTATGGGAATATAGAGGAGATCTCCTGGCTGGTGTGTTGACCATTATTTAGTTTTCTGAACTTGAAGAGGTTATTCATTCTATGGATTCTCTCAATGGATGAATAATTGTGATTATTGTTGTCGATTTGACATGTTGTTTACTTGCTACCATATTCCTAAGTGGTCCTTATCTAACATTGAACCTCAAGAGTTTAATAAAGGATTTCACCAAGTTGCATCAGTTGGATCATCTTATCTTCTAGAGAAAGCACCTATTGAAACTGTTGAAAATAATAACACTTGAACTTAAACTAAAATAGAAATTGAAATGGAGATCCAAAATGACATGGAGTTTAAGGAGATTAAAAAAGATAAAGATAAAGAACTTGATTCGTTTGACGAGGTTCAAGAACAAGAATTAACACAAAATCCATTGGATAAACAATTGGTATGCCGATTTAGAGTCCATTAGATACAACGGTTGATGAATTGGATCATCCTCTTCTCACATGTTCACATTGCTTATCTTACCATTCACCGGTGGATTATTTTATATCGAATTCTTATTTTCTCTCTCCAACTATTCATCCTCTCCTTGCCTCCTTTCTTTGGAAAGAGAAGTTATCACCTTCATTCTGCATTGCATTTCGAGGAATGTATTTGTTTGCTTTTATTTATTTTAGGATATTAGAAGATTTTACATTATTGTTGTCAGAAGATAATAAAATATCTTTAGCTTAAATAGATACACCTATATAAGACATTAGTGTTTCTTTGTTTGATTTAACTTATGACGAATTAATCGAATATTGAGTGATTCCCACAAATATGACTGCAAACCTTCTCTGATTTCTTATCCCCTTCCTTTCATCTTGATTTTCATCCTCTAGTCAGTCATCTCATCTCATCTCTCTCAACTACTATCCCTTGCTATTTTGTTCCACATCAGTGTTGCTTGTTAATTCATTTTTCTGAGTTGAATGAATCGAATCTTATTTAGAACTTAAGGGGGTTCTTCTATTTGTGAGGTTTCCCAAAATGTCTCTACACTCTTGGCCTTCTGTAAATACCTATTTTTATTTGGAGATGATTCTCTGGATATTGTAAATCTATCTTAACTACTAAAAGATTTGCAGGACTTGGCCAGCAAACCAAAGTACCTTGTGACCTTTACCGTTGGCTATGAACAGAAAGCCAATATTGATGCCTGCATTAGGAAGGTCAGGCTGGTCTTTATTCTCTCTCTCTCTCTACATGTTGAGCATTGTCATACAGTTGGGTAATCGTTGCTCTCCTCTGTGTAAGTAGTTTTCAGAGAACTTCACCATTCTGCTCTTCCACTATGATGGCCGGACAAGTGAATGGGATGAGTTTGACTGGTCAAATCGTGCCATCCATGTCAGTGCTCGGAAACAAACCAAATGGTGACCAGCTGTTGTAAACCCCTGATAATATTGAAATACTTTCTGGTGAACAAATCTTTTTCGAGAGTAGTTGCCAAATCCATCAGAGGCTATTCTTCACTGAAAGCTATATTGTTTATTTATTAGATTCTGACTTGGTGGGTCTATGTCATAATGTGTTGACACTGGCTCTGATTGTAGGTGGTATGCTAAACGATTTCTGCATCCTGACATTGTGGCTCCCTATGACTACATATTCATATGGGATGAGGACCTGGGGGTGGAGCATTTCGATGCTGAGGAGTGAGTATTTGAATTTCAACTTGTTGATGAGTCACTCTGCTGATGTGAATTTTTCTTCAGATTCTGAACCCTTCATAGTGTAGGTACATTGAACTGGTACGGAAGCATGGCTTGGAGATTTCTCAGCCTGGTTTAGATCCAGATAGAGGGTTGACTTGGCAGATGACGAAGAGGAGAAGTGATAGTGAGGTCCACAAGTAAGACGGACTTTAGATATCTTCTATTCTCCTATCCGGTAAAGCGCTAGAATGTGGTGACATTTTCATTCACTTTCATCTCTGCTGTGCCAGAATAACAGAAGAAAAGCCTGGCTGGTGCTCTGATCCATTATTGCCACCCTGTGCAGCGTATGTTCTTTTGCACCCTGTTAGGTTCAGTATTTGCTTTCATACTTCCACAGAGCTTCTTGGATTGTTTGTCTGTTAACTCTACTCTTTTCTATGCAGGTTTATAGAGATTATGGCCCCTGTATTCTCTCGAAATGCATGGCATTGTGTTTGGCATATGATTCAGGTAGGATGATGTTGCTGGGTGTCTGTAGTTAACATGGAAAAATATGCGACAGTCAGTCGACTCTATCAAATTTCATAAATAAAGTTCTGAGTTGTACAGTTTGAAAGCTGAAGAACAGTAGGATCCTTTTCTGCTGCCCCAGTCATGTATTTCAAGGCTTATTTTAATTTCCTTCATTTACCTCTAATCTGAATACAGCTGCTGTTTCTTTGTGGCATTATTTGGTCTACGTTTTTTACGAAGTCCCTTACCTGCCTCTGTCTTACTCGTTTCCCTTCATTCCCCACTCAAGGCTCATATTATGCCATAATTCCCCTGAATTATTAAGGTTTACACATTTTATATGTCATGATTTTGTCAACTGGATTGCACATTACATCTACTTAGTTCCTCTGATGTGATAAGTCGTGTCATATCTACTTAGTTCTGATATTATTAAATTGTTATTTATTTCCAGAATGACTTGGTTCACGGATGGGGCCTCGACTTCGCTCTAAGGAAATGCGTTGATGTGGGTTACCATTCTCTTTTCTTTCCTAAAACCTACCTCTTGATTTTTGGTTGAGTTACGTTCATTTGGGTTGTGTGATAGCCTGCTCATGAGAAAATAGGAGTCATAGATTCTCAGTGGGTTGTTCATCAAACAGTTCCTTCACTAGGAAACCAGGTAACAGCAAAGCTCTTTCTTTCCTCTGATTCTCAAGGAGTGGGCCGTTTTTCATTTTGGTCTTAAGATTTTGAGAAACTTTGTCTTTTACAGGGCCAAGCTGAGGATGGAAAGGCACCATGGGAAGGAGTATGTTTGACCTGTTCCCCTCCACTCTCTTTATCTCATCTCTATACACATTCTGTGATCTTTGATGCATATGCACCTGCAAGTATACCGTAATAAGTGATGAGAAAATATTGTTCCCTTGAGGACTGCAATTGTTGGTTACCAACCTAATTCTAATCTTATAACTTATTTAATTAATCGAAATTGTTGCTTAAATGAAAAGGAATTAACTAGTGATCCTAATCTACGACAACGCAATTAGTATGAAAATTCAGAAAATTAAAAGAGCTATGCAAATAAGTACACCAACCTACGCTGTGAATCCTATTTAGCTATCCCCTAATTATCCAACGACTAGCCAGTTCGTGAAGGAATGCTAAACTTATTAAGGGACTTCCTGTATCTCTCTCCAAGAAAATATGGTGAAAGAATGCAATAAAAATCAGAGCTTTAGGGATACACAAATCATATGATGATATCACTATCTTACATGGAATTTATGTTATAAGTCATGCTATGTGTAATAAAAAATAAGGCATTTATCGAATTTATAATTATCACAAATCAATTGAATGTTGATAAGACATTCACAAACATTAAGAACCATGAAAAATACTGCATTGAATCAAAAGAACAATTGCAGGATTATAAAATAAAATTCACAGGTAAGGTTCAATTCTGATACAATTATTTAGCACTGAATCATCGAAGGAAACAAAAACAATTCGGAAAGGTATGACACATAGTTGAAGAAGTAATCAAGAGAGAGAGAACAAGAAACTTATGGTGAATCAAATCTCTCGTCATCAAGGCATGTTGTTGCAATCCATACGTGACCTATTGTTCAATTCTGTTTCTGTATTCTCCTTCCTCGTAAACCCTAGCCTTTAAAATGAATGATGATAGGTTCTTTCTTTAATTTGATGACAGCCTCCCCTTTAAATAATAAGCTTCAAAACAGTTCATTAATTGGAGGTATACTTGTCATTCACTCTTCTTGCAATGCCACCTACATATACACATTAAAATATTAATCAGGTGTAATTTATCCATGAAAAAACTAAGTTAAGCTTGAGATACACATTCAAACATGCACAAATTTACACTTATCAATCTTTTACCTGTGGAATTATAGATATATGAAAGCACATAATGCGTGAACAATAGTATAAAGAAATCCGAGCTTGGGAACTTTATATGTAGTCACAAATGGATCTCATGTGAACAAAAGATAAAGATGCATACGTTGTTAGTCTACATCACAGAAGAGGTTCTCAGAGACTGAGTTTGCTAGCACTTCCCAGCAGCATTTTATGATCAGAGTTGTGAACTTTATTGGTGGTGGTGTGTGGGATTTGATGCCTCTTCTCTTGTGCCAGGTGAGGGAGAGATGTAAAAGAGAATGGATGGTGTTTCAAGATCGCATGGCTAATGCTGAAAAGGCCTATTATGAGACGCTGGGAATCGAGTACAACAATTCTTTCCGATGGACAGAATAGAATTTGCTGAATAATCACTTTTCTGGGCAGCATGCCCAGACAAGTCAGGGGCTGTACTAGTACTACTACTGTTGCGGCTATTGGTTTCTCAGGTTGTGCTTTTTACATCTGTATGATGGCCTTTCAAAGGGCGAGATCAGAGAACTGTAAGTTAGAACGTGTCTCATTGAACGGGAGTAGGAACATACAGCATTTTTTTGATTATAGAGACGATGGGCATGTTGCAATGATAATAGCTGAAAATGTTTCTAATTCTTGAGCTGCTTGTTCCTATGTAATGTTCCTCTATTCTATGTGCAAGTAAACAAGAGGGTGGTCTTGTTGAAGACAGGGTGGGCGACATGGTGACAAGGTGAGCATCTAAGCAAGACCATATGCAGGATGGCCACCCATTTGTTTGTCGTTGTTTTTTGAGGGATTCAACACAACAGGGCCTATCTCTGTCCGAGCTAAGATGGCTCAGAAACCCTCGCTTAAATCCAGATTGAATCCAGGGAGTAGCGAGGTTCGAGCGACCAAGCACCACCAGAGATGAGATGAGATGACGACAGCTTGATGATTGTTGTTTGTAAATCAGATGATAAAAACCAGAGAATGAAATGATCAAAAGCACTGAACTTGTGCAGCTGTCATTAATTAGGCCTGCCTGTTTACGATCCTATTTATTTAAGATAATACAAATCCATCCCTGACCTGACCAGGGGGAAATCCTAAACATTGCATGAGCACAACTAACTATATTGGATGTTGCCGGTGGGCAACAAATCATCAGCAGCATAAATCAAGCAAGCTACAGAAATATACCCTTTGGTTATTTCTTCATTCAGTTCTTGGAATTCAAAGGCATCATCGGCAGTATACTGCCCTGAAAGAGGTGGATTTAAAGAAATAAGTAGACCAGCCCACAAGGGAAGGGAGATCATTTACGGGCTCGGGCCGGGCTTAAGGGTATTTTTTAAACCCGTTCTTCGGACCGGGCTGGGCCTCGGCCC
>JAOWBR010163263.1:0-12085 GCA_028571145.1 Dionaea muscipula
TGTTGTACCTCTCGGATACTTCGAGGAGGGGCCATGTCTCGAATGGCTTGAATCTTCTGAGGATTAGCTTCGATGCCACTCTGGGTCACTACAAACCCTAGAAATTTCCCGGAAGTTACACCGAAAATACACTTTCTAGCATTTAACTTTATGACGTACTTCCGGAGTAAGGAAAATGCAGTCTTAAGAGGGTCAATATGATCCTCCTTGGTGACACTCTTAACGAGCATGTCGTCAATGTACACCTCTATACACTTGCCAATTGCTGATGCAAAAATCCTATTTACAAGGCGTTGATAAGTGGCGCCAGCGTTTTTCAATCGGAACAGCATCACGGTATAGCAGTAGGTGTCGTTGTGCGTTATGAATGCAGTCTTTTCTTCGTCCGCTTTCTTCATTCTGATCTGGTGATACCCCAAGAATGCATCCATGAAACTTAGTATTTCAAGTCCCGAGGTAGCATCAACGAGAGTGTCGATATCCGGAAGTGGATAGCTATCTTTGGGGCACGCCTTATTCAGATCGGTGAAATCCACGCACATCCTCCAACTCCCGTTAGGTTTCTTGACCAAAACCGGGTTAGCAAGCCACTCCGGATAGTGAACTTCCCGTATGACCCCGGCTGCTAAGAGCTTCTTTACTTCTGCCAGGACAGCCTCGTTTCTCTAGGCTCCTAATGTCCTTCGTCTCTGCTTTACGGTTTTGACGGTAGGATCAATGCTGAGAGCGTGTTCAATCACATTTCGGTCAATGCCGGGCATTTCATTTGCAAAAAGGGCAAAGACATCCCTATTCTCCTTTAAGAAAGTGATGAGCTGGAGGCGTGATGCCGCGGAAAGAGTGGTGCCTATGTGAACGGTAGAACGGGCATCTCCTTCCACCAGCATGACCTCTTCTATTGGCTCTGCAGCCTGTTCTCGCTCTTCAGGAGGACAACCCACCACTACCACCTTCTTAGTGGGTTCTCCCTCGTCATCAGTGGACGGAGAATGCAGTCTCTTCAGAGAGACCAAGTAGCAGTCTCGAGCTGCTTGTTGATCACCAAACATCATTCCCACCTTTCCTCTAACAGGGAACATAATTAATAAGTGAATGGGAGAAACAACAGTCTGTAGCAGGTCCTGCGTTGGTCTGCCGAGAATGGCATTGTAGGCAGATGGTACATCAACTATCAGCCAATTAATGTCAATTGTTCTTCGTATATCGCCATCTCCTATAGTTACAGGAAGGGTAATTTCACCAATGGCCATGACGAAATGACCAGTAAAACCGTTTAAAGGAGTGTTGACTGGCCTAAGTCCGTCAACTCCTAGGTTAAGTGCTGCCATCAGACGCTTGTATACATCGAAGAATAAGATGTCGGCGGAACTCCCAGTGTCCACCAAGATCCTTCGAACCTCTGCGTCTTTAATCATGGCTGTCACCAAGAGTGCATCCTGATGAGGATAAGATACACCCATCTCATCCTTCTAGGAGAAAGCGAGGCAAACATCCGGTTGCTCATCCCTTTCCTTACCCTTGTCTATGGAGTTGATGGCTACAGATGCGGCCCGTCCTCCTCGGGCGTACATCTTCCGCCCTCGAGCACCTATCACCACCGCTAGAGGGTCCACCAGAGATAGTAAGGATGACCGGCGCTCCACTGACATTGATCCGACTCCTCTTCCGATCGGGGCTGAGACTCCGATTAGACTCCTTCCTCCCGGAAGCTGAGGGCTTACAGTTGTCCTTAGGGGGACGATCAGATTGCTTGGTATCATTCTTCTGGGAGTCCTCCTCTGCTTGCCGCTTCAAGACACGGTAATCGCTGGAATCATGAGCGCACTCCTTGTGAACGGAGCACCATTTCCTCCGGTTCGACGGTAATGATCTTGAGGAGGTCGGGTTGCTAGAGGGAGCTTTGGCATAACGCCGGTCATTTTGAGCTGCTAGTACTTGCCTATTCCCGACGACCCAGGGAGGATGGTCGACCCGAGATGGCCTTGCGTCGGAGCGATAGAAGCTCTTCTTACGTCGTCGGTCAGAGGAGTGAATCTCGGTCTCCTTCCGAGGCTCTTGATGGTTGGGCTTTCTAGAACTAGGGATATCGTGGGTGCTATGTTGATCCTCCAAAGTCATATAGTCTCGAGCCCTGTGCAATAGTTGACCAAAGTGCTCCGGCCTCCGAAGAATAAGGTCGTCTAGAAAAGCTCCAGGACGAAGTCCGATCTGCAAGGCTACCATGATGACATCACCACCCAGGCCGGGAATCTGAATGTAGGCCTTGTTAAACCTGGACATGAAGTCGCGCAAGGACTCGTCTGTCCTTTGCTTGACACTGAAGAGACTAGAGGCAGCCCTGGCGAAGGTGCAGGAGTTGGCGAACTGACCCACGAAGGATTCCTTCAGCTGTGAGAACCGAGAACCACTGTCTTGCTGCCCCCTTGAAGGAAGCGGGGAAGGTTCGACACATGATGGCGTCCTCAACACCAAAAAGATGCATCTTCACCTCAAAATTATTGAGGTGATCCTCAGGGTCCGTAGAGCCATCGTAGAGGTCCATTTGCGGCAGACGAAACTCTGTTGGAAAGGGTGCCTCATGCACCTCTCGTGTAAAGGGACCTGAGCGGTCCACGACGGCAGCCTGATGAAGGGTTTTCTGCTCCACGTTGGTGTAGGAAGCATCCTGCTCCTCTCTCTTGGCTTGTAAAGTCTGGGCTTGGTGTGGACGAGGAGCCCTCCGGTCTACATGGAGGGGAGACCCATTTCGTGCACCCTGTTCCGGCGTAGGGGTAACTTCCAGATCCTTCCCATGTAACGTACGTCTGGCCCTTGCGGACTCAGCAGCTACAGCAGCAGTTAAATCCACTTGTCCCGGTGAGACAGGATCGGGTTATACTCCTATGGTCTGTCCAGTAAGGGTGTCGGGCTGATCTCCCGTAATCTGCAAAGCTAAACTACCGAGGTTAACAATCTCCTGTCTCGGTAAAGGTCCGGAATTTAGATTGGATGGACCCGGTCGCTGCGCAAACAGTCCATCTCTAAGTTCCTGTAGAAGAGTTCTCAGCCGATTGAACTCTTCCCTCGTCGGGGGATTGTCTTGCGTTTGGGTATGTTGGTAATCGGACGTTCCAGTTCCAGTTAGAGTTGGCGGAAGAAGACATGACTGATTGTCTCTTTTCACAGACGTCACCAGATGTTATCGCCTGAAAATGAGCCAAGCGATACCACCTAAGACTTGAGAACCGCTTTCGGTCGTCTGAGCAAGGAAAACCGGTTCAACAAGCTAAGCCGACGCAATCGGCTTCTGGAATGAGGAGATTAACTATTGGACCTGGAAAGCTGAGCAAACCACGTCAGAGGGAAGCCCGAGGTTTTAAGCCCGGGACGACCGCTCCGATGCTTAAGTCAGTCGAAGAAAGCAAGACGCGGAATCAATCTTACGACATAAAAAGATGTTGAAATCGGAAGAAATCATATACCTGGAAGGCTTGGGGGGACTCATATATATAGGCAAGGAGAAAAAGGAGGAAGGAGAATTATCGGATTATCGATATGCCTCTCCAGCCTGACCGACCGGGCTGATCACCCGGGCTGATCACCCGGGCAGGTCACTCTTGGCCACCCAAGCTGGTCAAGGAAAGGACAAAGTAAAGGGGCCCGAGCAGGTCACCCGAGCTGATCGCTCGAGCAGATCACCCTTTGGTCAGTAAAGCTGGCCAGAGTGGCTAAGGAGAAGCTCCGGGCTGATCACCTGGACTGGTCACCCGGACTGATCACCCGAGTTGATCCTTAAGTGAGAACTGGAAGGATTCGAGCCGAATCGATACCCCCGTGAACCCGGTCGTCTTCCGTGTCCTTTTGTCCATGTGTATAGGGGATTTTTTCACGTATATCATGTCTAATAGAAGAAAATAAAGAAAGTGAAATTTATCGAGGTTGAGAACGTGAACAAATGAAATGTTTTTCAACTATATATAGTGCAATGACAATTTTGTAATTATTTCAAAAATTCAGGGGCAAAATTAAAAATTTTTTAAAAAAATGTGTCGCATTTAGTAAAATGGGTGTTGCGTTGGAAAAAAATGTCATTAAGTTGAACATGGAGTAATTTGATTTTTTTTTTCGGCTATTTTGTCAACCCAGGGGAAACTAATTTGGAAGAGGAAAAACAATTTTCTTGAAAAACTGGGCTTTCGTACCAATGCCATCGAAACTTATAGGACGCCGTATTTCTGAATTCTATGCTCATAGTTTCATCCATTGGTTCTTTTCTCTCTTTTTTTAGAAATAGATATTGATTGTGCTGTTGACACGATGAATATTCTTATATTTTTATTCACTCTCATAAAAATTATTCGTGCTCGTACTTGTGTCGTGCATGTGAACGTGTCATGCCGTTTTCAAATCACATAAAAAAAAGAATAAAAATTATATCAATATTATACTCATTTTGATCATCGTATAAAATTATGAATTTTGATCATAGTATTTCTACATTTGAAAAATTATATAGTGAGATATGAAAGAAAAATAAATATTGAATTGTGTAATATTACAAAAAAAAAAAAAATAGTTCATCCAGCTTGAACTTATAAAATGGACGATAAATGAAGACATGTGTCATTGTTTTATTAGATAAAAAAAATATGTATATATTTCGAAATTTTTATGTATTGTATTATAGATGATGATAAAATCCGTTGGGATAAAAGTTGTAAAACTGTAAAAAAAGAATAAAAGTGAAATCCGAATAAAATGCCCAAAATGCCTTCTGTTTCTCAGCACCCAGCCCAGGGCATGTTGTTTTTCCAGCTCCAGTAGAATCCACCCCAGTGACCCATATTACTGACTACAAGTACAAGAACAGAAAAATGTTCTCCACAGCTGAAGAGGGTGGGATTTGCAGCCAGAACCAACAAGAGAAAGAGAACCATAAATTTACTGTGGAATTTCATGAATGACATTGATATGGTCCAAGTGAAAAGATAGATGCGAACGGAGACACAGACACGAACAACACCGTGACGGTGGCAACAAATGAGGTTTCTCAAAACGAACTAAAAAAATTACAGCGTCGATTATTCTCAAGATTGATGACGCGGGGAATGATCATGTCAAAGAGTGCCAGAGGGCACTAAACACAAACAACCACAACGGTAACGGATAGCCCGTCTCTTTCTTCCCTACTCCTATGTACAGCATCCAATCTCTCTCTCCCCTCTCATCCTAACACCACCAAAGGCTATGTCCTTCCCATGATCACATCAGAAACAGGGAGCTGAAAGGATCAGTCGGTTCTGCAACGGGAATTTTCTTCCTAGTTTATCTCCAGAGCGTGAAGAGTCGCTGAAGCTTCACACACGGCACATTGTCAGGATTTTCTGAACACTCAATGACTCGAGTTATCTACATGTGAATCGATTTCCCCCAATTGACTTCCTGTATCAGCAAGACCAGAAATCTCCTTTGCTGCTTCAAGTTCCATGCTGCTAGTGCGACCCCTTCTGCTCCTCCTATCCTGCAAGAGTATGAACAGATCTAATTGTCACGATGAGTACGAAGTAAATCCTCATGCCAGTAAAAGATGCATTCATTCTCAGAAACTATAAACTAAAGACCGGTTGATTTTCATTCCGGTATCACCGAGAGTTAAATGTCACCTCGTGTTGTTCACCGAGCACATAATTGTTCATAAAGACTTAAGGATTTGATTGGGATATGACTAGGTGCATTGTATCTTTTCACTCTCTTTGCCTCATATTTGATACGTCTCACCGTTCAGCATAAGGCTAAATGAAACCCATTCCATCAGTTGTTCCTTTCCCAAATTCTGAGCTGAAAGAATACGACTTGGCTCATGATTTTGTATGGGAAAGCTTCTTCAAACAGGGATCTGACTCTCATGGGCAGTAATATTAGTGGACATGCTTCAGCCTTCATGTGTTCAAGAACTATGACACTCAACACAAACTACAAGACCAAACTATGGATATTTTCAATATCAAAACAGAAAGGGGAAAAAAAGAGTTACGGCACGTTGCCAATGAACCAAACCAGATGAGATTGAACCTATATACTAGCGATTTTCTCGTTCTGTTGAAAAAGAACATGTTCCGACATTGCTACTGTGATTACAAGGTGTCATTCCTTATTTTTCTCAATGAGATTCATCAAATAAGATCCAAGGTGAAACACAGGTACCCTCATCTCCCCAGGTTCATTGGTCAATCAATAGGATCAATTTGTTCCTCATGCAAAATTTACTAATTAACAGCTTTAAATTCTTACCTCCCCCAAGTTTAATGCCCTTCATTCCTATACTTGTAAATTACAATATGCCTGATATAGTAGTCTAATATTTACAACTCTGATATTCCTGAGAAATCTGTGTACAGAATCATATTCGATGCAACTTAAAAGCACTTCTATATGAGAAAGATTGAACCAGAATTGAGGATATGTTGATATTGTATGAGTATTCTCATTCTGTAATGCAATGAGATTCTGTCTACTGTCAGCAAAAGCCATCTATTTCAGTATGAAGGAAAAGGGTAAAAGATAGCAAGAAAGCATGCCTATCTCAGTAACCTTTTAATTCAGCTAATGTTATAGTGAACGCAAGTATAGAATATGAACGAACAAGGCCAGATACTTCTATTACCAAATCAATCATGGGTCTAGTTAATGTTGAGAGTTAACATGAGTAAATGAAGATCTGATGATAGTTCCCGAGTAACGAGATAACCAGTAGGAGCTGTCGTGAAACATATAACAAAGAATCAGGCACAGAAGAAGGCTGAGAGGGAAAGAGGGTAGGCACCTCTCGTTGTGGGTATTCATCAACTTCAAGCATCCGAACAACCTGACCCATCTTGGGTCTTTTTTCTGGATCAGGATCGATACATTTGAGAGCAACAAGAAGGGAAAGTTTCAAAGCACGAGTAGCTGGCCTAACGTCCAGTGCTGGATCAACAACTTCTTCAGCTCTTCTCGCCCCTACCATCTGTTTGAGCCACTCGACCAGATTGACCTTTCATAAAGCAGATGAGAGCTCTCAGTATTCAAATGTGACTGGAAAATCCAGCACCGTAACAACTAAGAGGTTAATTCATACTTATTTCGTTCTAAAACATTGTTACCTCGTTGGCAGGGCGGGCATAATCCACAGGTTCCCTACCCGTAATCGCTTCCAGCACTAGGACACCAAAACTGTATATGTCACTCTTTTCATTCAGCAAGCCGCTGTTAGCATACTCAGGTGCCACGTAGCTGCAAATCATAAAAGGCCTCCATGGTTAAGGAAGATGGATTCTTACATCTTGTAGTGAGAAGAAGATTTGTCAAGAACATAGAGGCATACCCAAAAGTTCCCATTACTCTGGTGTTTATATGGCTCTCTCTTGAATCCAAGAGTTTGGCCAATCCAAAATCAGAAACCTTGCCATTAAAGTCTTCATCAATCAAGATGTTGCTTGATTTTATATCTCGGTGAACAACTTTTGGTTCAATTGATTCATGGAGATAGGCAAGCCTGCAGTGAAATCAACCAAATATGATCTCATAATAATGTCATGAAAATTCATGTGAATAGTAGCTCGGGTTCCAACTAACAAATTGATTAGCAAATTAATCTTGTCAGTATAATTTCAGATTTGGATACTGCAACGACAGTGGCTTTAATTCAAACAGCTGAATCAGGAATAAAAGGAAAAAAAAAGAAGAAGAAAAGAATCCACATTCTTGCTTATGTGCGTGAAAAATGGGGATTGGAAGGCTTACGCTTTGGCGGTGCCAAGAAGAACCTTCATACGAGCCTCCCAGGTGAGTATACCATGCTGACGCATCGACCCATGAAGCCATTGTTCTAGGTTGCCATTGCTCACATATTCATAAACCAGCATCCTATTAAACCAAAACCACAAGCAATTGTCCTCTAGCTGGAAATCAACAACGAATTCAACAGCCTAAAGGGATAGGAGGAAAAACAACGCAAGATTCAAGGAACCCTTCACCGTTATTTATGGGCTTTTAACAATAGAGGAGAATCTGATGTGCTCTCCAGAAGATTTTTTTTTTTTCTAGGGAAGATAAAGGGCAAAATGGACTGGACCCAACACCTTCCCCGGCCCACATGCACCAACATATGAACAAGCTCTTAAGAGAAGAATCATAGATCAGAGAAGACTTGTAAAAAATTACAAAGATTTTTTATAATGATCCAAACATGTGAGCTTGGCAATGCCTCTGATCTAATGAAGATACAAAAGATCTCACCTGTGAACACCTTCTATGCAATAGCCTAAAAGCCGAACCAAATTCTTATGTCGAGCATGGCCTATAGCTTCCACTTCAACTCTAAATTCTTTCTCGGCTTGTCCCCTGAGGGCAAAGGGGGAAACAAGACAATAAATTCAGACAAGGGTACTGAATATACCAAGCAATCTAATCCTATTAGGTTTGAAGTGAGAAATGTTCTTACAGATTATTTAGAAGTCGCTTCACAGCTACTTCAGCCCCGTTGACTAATCTGCCTCTATAAACAACACCATAACCACCCTCCCCAATAATGTTCTCTGCTGCAAAGCGATTTGTCGCATTCTCGAGATCTCTGAGGGTAAACCAGTGGCCCCACCCAAGATGTGATATCTCAGGTAAACCAATCAGAGGTGAAGCTGATGCTAGCCCATTGGGAAATGAATTGTGTTTTCTGATAGTTCCTGAACTTCCTTCTTCCCCAGATTGTGAACTATAAGCTCTTTCATGGTGATAGATTGAGCTGCATTGACTCATGGTCTCGTGATCACTTGATTTGCTCATACCCAAATGAACTAACAATTTCTCAGAATTCCGATCACTTGATTTCTGATGAACACTGAGGGTCATATCATTATGATCCTCATTTGTATTCTGCGGCCCAACTCTATCAACCTTTATATCCTTTGAAATGTTTGGAATTTGATGGAGGGGAAATTGGTCTAGGGTTCTTTTAGAGTTGCGCCGAAACGTGAGCCATATGGATAAAATAAGAAGAATTAAAACAATAAATGCTCCAACACCGAGACCAATTAAAACCCACAGCTTTAAACCGAGAATAGTTCTCTTCGACAACTTTGCACTCAATGGACCTTGAGGTGTCATGATCAATTCCAGGGTACCTAATTCAAAATGAAGCACATCCTGTTAATTGAACTTTCAGAATGGATGATTTTGAACCAGCATTGGAAGTCTTTAACTTCATGAGCACATAATCGAAATGTGGGATCAAACTTAAACTCTAACCATTGGCATTACAAAGGAAATAAAATTACCCTGAAAAGATAAACATTTTGGCTTTCTCTCATCTACCAAAATGATAAGTGGAAATGGGCAAAAGGAAATTTCTCATTGCTGTCAAGAAAATGAAGTTACACCTCTGAACATGAAGGAAAAGTAGTGAAATACCAGAGTGACAAGATTTTCAAAGCATAATTATCATACCCCAGATAAAAGAATCCTGGCATAGGCTTCATCTACTAAACCAGAAAGGGTAAAAGGCTCTCAACAAAATCTATTTTGTCGATATGTTACTAATTTTACACCATCAGTTCCAAAACAATGTTTAATGAATGACGATTCTGAAAAATTAAGCTATCATCTTAGGGACAATGCAAACTTTATATGATACAGCTCTAATGGAAATCCAATCAGTCTGAAAAAAAGCACTATAACAATAGAATCACAATTGAAATCCAATCCACCGCATTACAATAATCCACATAATGGTATTTAACCAAATCAAGAAGCATAGAAAGAAAATAATCCACTAGCATAAACAGTTCCCAAATTACATTATTTTGGCCGTTTCCCCTCCTATTAGGAAATGAAGCCCAGACCTAGAATCTCTTTTCCCAGCCCAGATTGTTGTTTTTGACAAGCCGTCTTCTCATCATGATAATTGGACCAAAGAAATCATGAATATCATGCCCAAGAACCACATTTCCAAACCTATCGATGAAGGGAATCAGATAAAGAACAGCAGCAACAAATCATCCAACTAAAACCAAGAATCGTAATAGAAGATTATCCACCTATTCCGGTAAGAAGAAATCTAATCACCCTGATCTTCTTCCCTGAGAATCCAGAGAAGCCGAGGAGTGGCTTGCTTTTGAGGCAAAAAGAGACTCAATGAGGAATGAGCATAGAATAAGCCAATGCAGACCCCCCAAAACTAACAGAAATTCCAAAAAGGATTAAAAGGGCACACGGTTCGAGAAGAGTAGTTTACAAGTTCAGTCTTGTGGGTTGGAGTGAGTGAAGCAGTGGGCCAAATCAGAACTCAGGATTTCAATTGACAGACAGAGAAGAAATGCAGAAGAAGGCAAAGGGAAATCCCAAATCTTCTCAAGGCAAATGATAGAAATAAGGGAAATGAATTGGAACAGAAAAAACATAAAAGGGTTCTCTTTTTTATGTTGTGGGTTGGTCAAGAAACGAGAAAGAATGGGAAAATGGTGGGTGGGAATTAATGGGGTTAGCGGAAAAGAGAAAATGAAAAGAGGGGGAAGCTTGGTTTGCAATGGAGGAAACCCATAAAAGGAAAAAGCAGTGAGATTTGCAAGAGGAAGAACAGTGAAGGGGAAGGAAATCAGAGAGGGCAAAAGTGAAGGAGAATTGAAGAGAAAAAAGAAACCCCAATTGCCAGTGAGATACAGATAGAGAGAGGAGGGGAGAGGAGATGGAAAGAGGGTGTCACGTTGCAAGAGAAAGGAGATGGGGGCAAAGAGAGCAATGTGAAAGAGTGGATACAGTGAGGAGTCAACTGAAGTTTGCCCAAAATAAGGGAACTGAAATCTAGCCCCATTGCATGGTCTCCTCCTCCCTCCTCTCTTTCCTTTCCTTTCCTTTGCCCATTTTCCTATGGAGAGGAGGGGCAGCTGTTTCACACCATCTTGGTCAATGAATTATGGTCTTAATTGAGCTTTTATAGGAAAACATTCAATGTAATTAGATCAAGCCTTCAGTTTATTGTTTTATCAAGATACTGTTTTAATACAAACTCTCTTTTATATCACGCACATAAATTTAATGCATTTTATAGGTCTAACTTAAATAATTATGATTATCAATCAAAAAATTAATATAGTGTAAATTACAAAAAGAGGGAAGTAATCAATATGAGTTCGTCCTAATTTGATTCCAATCTCCAGAGGACCGTTCGGTTATAGGCTGAATTCTTCATCTTCACTAGATCATATGTTAACATCATCAACATGTATAAAATTTTATCTTAATTTCTTTTTATTACTCCAATCTATTTTACCTCCTTTTAGTCTTTAGGTGGTACGAATAATCATAAATTCATAACCTTGTAGCTATAAAAATTTCTAATCCGCTAGAAAGTTTATACAATTTTTAGCACGATTTTTTATTTATGAAATATGAGACATACATATTATGATGAAAAGAGAGTAAAAAAATGGGTGAAAAAATATAAAAAATGCTAAAAGAGGAAAATCATGTTAAAAATAATCATAACCTTGCAGCTACCTCAATCTAGTCCCTTGCTGTGTTTGGTGCGCGACATTTAAATTTATTTGCAAATTATAGGTAAATTAATGAGGGATTGTTTTGGGGGTGGGGGACCTGATTTAGATGGCCTAACAAGGTTTGTGATCTTCTTTTTCTTGCAAAGTAGAATCTGTTGAGCTGGGACTATCAAACTGTGGACCTAAACCTCAAAAGGAGCTATGGTACAGTGTATAGCCTGAAAACAGGGCTGGGCCAAAGCCCAGGCCTGAATGCCCCGAGGGTAAAGCCCAATCAGATCGACCAATCAAAAATCTGTCAAGGCACGGTCAACCCATACAATTTTAGCCCAAGGCCCTGAAGTCAGGCATGGTCCACTCCAGCTAATGGATAAGTATATAAAATAAATTCTTGATCGTAAGTGTTTAGACAGTTGGAGAATCGCAACACGGACTCTATCCACTACGAGGCCCCTATAAAGTAAGGCTGTGTTTGTTATACGGATAGGGAAGATGGGATAAGATAAAAAATCCGGGCGGATATCTAATGATGTGTTTGTTTTGTGGATAGTGAACGTGGGATAAAACTGTTATCCGAC
>JAOWBR010163274.1:0-12084 GCA_028571145.1 Dionaea muscipula
GAATTCTTTCCTTTCGCCGGGATCTGTATCTGTTGATCTCCTTTCAACTTCACCAGGAAAGAACAAAAAAATCCACCGGCACCACACTTTCCTCCTCCGCCTTTCTCCTCCTTGTAACCTCCTCCAGCCGCCGCCGCTTCCTCCGTCGTCGTCGTCATTGTCGTCGTCGTAAGTCTCCGTCATCCATCGCCGACGACTTTCTCAAAGCTTTGCTTTCTCTGATTCACATTTCCGCTCTTAATTTTGATCTGCATTGTTGATTCATCGTCATGTGTATGCCGTTAATTGATTTATATATTTGCGCGTTTGACATAATGCTGATTACATACTTGCTCTAGATTTCCTCATGCAAATCGAATTAGGATCTCCCTATGTTGTTGATTGGTATGATTAATTGAAATTGATTGGTTACTTTGTTCTTCTCTTGAATTGTATACAGATTCGAGGTCATGATGTTGATTATCAGTATGATTGTGATGTCAAAGGGATAATAATGGAGTGTTGAAGAGAGAAGAAAAAGAAAACTACTACAACATTGAAAAGGGGTGATTGGATTGAGATATAGTTTGGTTTAGGAGGTTCTTCTGATTAATTGTTGTTTGCGCGAGGGGAGGCAAAGGATGTCCTCGAAAGGTGAACATCAAACGGTTCCCTTGTCGGTTTTGTTGAAGCGTGAATCACAGAGTGAGAAGCTTGAAAATCCGGAGTTGTTATATGGTCAGGCTAGTCAGAGCAAGAAGGGGGAAGATTTCATTCTTTTGAAGACTGAATGCCAGCGAGTTGTAGGAGATGGGGTTGCTACCTTCTCGGTTTTTGGGGTATGCACCGTGGTTTCTATCCCTTATATTTGGTTTGCTGTGCGGGAAATTGCAGTTGTATTTATATTATGTGATTTATTTGCATAGTGAGATGTATAATCAATTCTGATTGTGTTGTTTTGGACTGGTATTTTCCTGGAAATCAAGTGTCGATTGTACTGTTTAAGGTCTTGTGTTTTTTCAGCTAGGGTTGATTTTGGAATCATCAATACTTATAGTGCTAGAAGAGGAAAAAGAGTTACAATAAACTAATTGCTGCTGGGTATATTCTCACTGGACATCAATAACATTGCTATTTTAACACCATGCCTACCGGTTGCTCTACCGTCTTTCTTGTATGTAGTATGTACGGAAGGTTTGCTTTCTAGGCACATGTCAAAGGGCTTTCAAATTGCTTCAAGTAATGCTGCTGTGTCTTGAATTTAAACGTATCCGTCATCACTGCATCCTTTCGCTGGGCGAGAACTATTTATTAGAACTGATATGTATCTATTTCTGGGAATTGATTTTCACATTAAATTTGTTGTGCAGCTCTTTGATGGCCATAATGGATCTGCTGCTGCAATTTATACAAAAGAGAATCTCCTAAATAGTGTCTTAAATGCCATACCTTCAGATCTAAACAGAGAAGAATGGATAGCCGCATTACCGAGGGCGCTGGTCGCAGGTTTTGTGAAAACAGATAAAGATTTTCTGCAGAAAGGTATCCCTTTTCACTTTCGTCGCGATCTCATCATCTGGATGAACTTCATGGCATGTTTTCTTCTAAGGATCCCATGTTTCTATCTCCTAGAAGATCTTGTTTCTTTTTCATTTTCATGTCAAAGATGGATTCTATTTGCTTCATCAGTATCAAGAAAATATATCTCCTTTAGGTTGCATTCAAAATAGTAGGTCTTTTGTGCACATTGCATACCTATCATTGTATCTTTGCCATTCTTGATATTGGCACATCTTTTCAGGACAAACCTCAGGAACGACTGTTACCTTTGTGATCATTGAAGGGTGGGTTGTCACCGTAGCTTCAGTGGGTGACTCACGTTGCATACTTGAATCTGCTGAAGGTGATATATATTGTTTATCAGCTGATCATAGACTCGAATGCAATGTAGAGGAGTAAGTTGTAAATTCAACAAAGTGATGATCTCCTTCCCTTCACTCCTTCTTGAATTGAGTTTAAATTGTTGTTTATAATCAGGCGGGAGCGTGTTACTGCTAGTGGTGGTGAGGTTGGTCGCCTTAATACAGGTGGAGGCACAGAGGTATTAGCTTCGCCTTTTCTATTCACCTGTTCTTCTCTTTGCTGTGCTGCACCTTATCAAGAGAATTCAACTTCTGAATACTGCAGATTGGTCCTTTGAGATGCTGGCCTGGGGGCTTGTGTCTTTCGAGGTCAATTGGAGATAGAGATGTTGGTGAATTCATTGTGCCTGTTCCTTACGTAAAGCAAGTAAAGGTATTGTCGTCTCTATTCGTACTCTTCTTCTTGAACCTAACGGCATTGTTGCCATTCTTGCTAACACAGATATTAAATGTGGTTTCGACCTACAAGTTCACTTTATAGCTGATCAGGCTGATTCCTTTCTTACATTGGCTCTTTTGTTTTACTGTTGCTATCTAAAAAAACCCTAAATCTGTAGAATCCCAAGCACTTCTAATGATTCTGGAGCTTAATGTTGATAATCAGGCTGTGCAACATGATGGTGCACATTTTTGCTCTCTTGTCCAGAGAATCCACCCTTGTGTCAGTACTCATGTTTATGGCCAATACCTTTACATCTTGTAGAAAAATTGCGACTTTGTGACCCCTTCAGTTGTCTGAGATTGGGTTGAGCTTTCATTATGTTCAAATCTAACGGATAGGAAGGCGGGCTTTGATCTTTGTTGTTCTCTGGAGACTTGATTAATGTATTATACCTTCTTTCGTATCATGTGACTGGTTTTAAAACATGGGGTACATCACCTTTTCTTTTTGGACTGTCAGAAGGCCATGTGGCAAGATTCATTTGTGGAATGGGGAATTCATTAATCTTTGAGTATAACTGAAATTGGAACTCATTATTGATCCTTGCCTGGTGAGAAAGGCAATATAAACAGTCTAAGATGAGCTTTTGAGGTATTGTTGAAGATGGGCATTTGGTGGTAGCTTTGCTATCAGGAAACAGGGGATAGTAATTGTGTATTGGAGTAAACTCTTGTATCACCTCTGTGGTATCTCATGTCGTCTTATCACAGCATGGGAATTCAGCTTTATGAGAGGGTTTGATGCAGATAGGATATAATACCTGTATGACCCTAGGTCCTCCAAACTGTATCTGATGACCAGAAATAGAACAGAGGAAATGGAAATGAACCTTGAAGTGCATTCTTCGTTGAAAAAGAACCATGAAGCAGATGTTGATGTATGATATAATGTGCATCAAGCAACTACAGCTATGTCTAGTGATGCTTATGTTGAGGATGTGATATCCACACCTGGACTTGATGGGAATGCTTCTAGCTTTTTTTTTTTTTTTTGTTAAATGTCACTTGTGGAATGTGGACTGTCTTGATGCATGAGTCGTATGTTTATCCTCAGCTGAAAATAAATTTCTAGGAAGCTTGCGGGTGTATAATATCATGGTCACAAGTTGGATTGCATTAACTTGTGTCGCAGGTGTGAATATATTGCCGCTCTACTAATCTCATCTATCACCAACTCATTCATCATTGATGATTATGTTCTCTCTATTGTCGGTTTTATGCTTTGTGGTCTTCTCAGTTTGCTTTTGGCTGCTTAACTTTCATCAGCCATGTATTCTTGGGGATGGGTCCCTTGCTAACAGTATTTACACTGCAGCTCTCAACTGCTGGTGGCAGGCTCATAATTGCAAGCGATGGTGTTTGGGATGCTTTGAGTTTTGAAGCTGCAATTGATTGCTGTCGGGGGGTGCCCGCGGAGGCTGCAGCTGCCCTAGTTGTGAAAGTATGGTGAATTATTGAACTAATATTTCTAATACTTCTAGCTGTCTTGTTAGGTTTGATGGCAAAAGACATTTTTCATTATCTTCCCAGGAAGCTGTACAAGTTAAGGGCCTTAGGGACGATACAACCTGCATAATAGTTGATATGTTTCCACCCGAGAAGAATGCCCCACCTTTGCCACCGCCAAAGAAACAGGGGAAAGGAGTCTTCAAGGCTATGTTCAAAAAGAAGGCTTCTGAATCATCTTCCCACTCTGAGAAAGAGGAGTACATGGAGCCAGATGTGGTGGAGGAGATGTTTGAGGAAGGATCCGCGATGCTTTCAGAAAGGTACTTCCTTCTAGAACTCCCAATGGTTAATTTAAGCATTTTCACAATGTCACGACTTTCTTTTGGCTGATAAAAGGGCTCCTAACTTCTATTTGGTTCATGTCTTGCAGGTTGGACTCAAAGTACCCTCTTTGCAATATGTTTAAATTGTTCATTTGTGCCATTTGTCAAGTAGAGATGAAACCTGGAGAAGGTATTTCTATACATGCTGAATCTTCGAACAAAAAACCTCGTCTCTGGGATGGCCCTTTCCTGTGCACAAGTTGTCAAGAGAAAAGGGAAGCCATGGAAGGGAAACGACCATCAGGAGGTATGTTTCCTACTCAGTTTCTCATGGAGATATGGTTGACCAAAAAAATGTATTATTGTTGTGATTCACTTTAATTTTTCACCATTTCAGATAGGTACAGCAGCGGGAGTGACTAGTCAACCGTGTCGTTCAACTTGTACGCTGACTATTCATTGTATAGATGGGCAAGCGTGGAAGATGGAGCTTTTCCTCGTTATTCATTCCTTCTTTAGAAAACAAAGTGTTGAATCATTGGACTCCTGCTGCTGGTTGCTTGGTGAATTTGCCCATGAATGCTTCAACTTCTCGTCAGAATATCAAGATATAGAGCTGCCTGATCTAAGTGACATCTTTTTGACTGCTGATTGATGAGACCAAGTATACCTACCTCTTTGAAAATATTTATGCTTCTTATAACTTCAACTGCGCCTCAAGGTACGTGGTGCAAATCATATATGGTTCTCTGAACTCTGGCTAGGACATAGAAATGAATTTCTATTGTATATTGTTCTCCCCTTGCCTATATGAGAGGGGGCACATATGGTGTTCTATCTTATACAGAGATCACATAAGGATGCATAGGGCTTATTAGAGAAAAATTACGGCGTTGACCTTACTATACGAATTTGTTTGATGTAACCTTTTATGTTTAGTGCCTAGGGAGTTGTTTTAAAATACAAGATTCAGCATTCTTTTTATTCTTCTCATGAGGTTTCTCTCTTACACTGTAAATTGTGCTGCTATTTCTTCTCTGTGGGAACAAAATCTAATGTGTGCAAGGAGAGGCCTGGGAAAGGTCCTTCATTCTATTGTTTATTCCAATAGATTTACGGCCCATGTGATATTATATTTATCGACAGCCAACGTATTATATTTGTTGATAGCCAACGCATTATATTTGTCAAATCTTATGTGCATGTCTTATGGATACGTATGGTCGGTCTTACCTAGCAGGAAGTGGTTGCGATGATGATGATTTATGGCCATGGCATCATGCTTGTAAACGAGATGGTGAGACCTACAGATTGACTCATGACATGTATTATTCTATTTCTCATATGGAATTATCTCTCCCCTTTTTTTAAGTTTTTTTCTTTTCCTGCCTCTTTCTTATTTTCTTTGATTATCTTATTTGATTTGAAGCTTTATTTCAAAAACCGCTTTTACTATTTTTTCCATATTTTAGCCATCTCTTTTTCTACAATAGCTAGATGTTCATATATGTTATTTCTTTTACGAATGTTTCTATTATTCTAATATTCTAATATGTTTCTATTATTCTAATATGTTATTTCTTTTACGAATGTTTCTAAGAAGCTCTATTGAAATGGACACTTGGTTAAGTCTTGGGAATGACTATCAAATGGTTTGTCTTGTGTCGATTTTCTTTGAGACATCAACCTAGCTGACATTCGGTGATTTGGTGAAGGTGATTTGCTCAGATGGATGAGAAGTTCTGAATTTGGCGTAGGCATAACCTCTATTTTGTTCATTCTTCTGTTTTGACCATTGATGTTTCTTTTGTCATTGCGGTTCAATCCCTTCTGCTGTTTGGTCTCGAACGTGGAATTCCCAGTAGTTCTCCGTTCAAAGTTTGTTGTTATTGCTGCCTGCTTTATGTGTACTTTGCTGTGGTTCCGTCTCTGCACCCTTTTCTTGCTTTCGCCATGTCGGGTATGTTGCGTGCTTGGTGTTCTGTGGACTGTGGTGTCGACAAGACGAAACGGATCCTATCAAATCACTTATCAAATAACTTTCTTGACCTTCTGTGTTTCAATCATTGGGACATAGTATACTAACGTCACGGATTTACGATATAATTTGACCTAGATCATTTTGGACTGAAGTCGACAACAGGGATGTTTTGCACACCACAGTTGCACTTGAGGATTAGCGAGATCACAATGGTTTATTCTTGGCCTCCAAAGTACTCTTGCTTGGATAGTTATTGATTAGGAAAGGAGGGAGTTTGCTTGCAGCCTAGAGCAGTGAACAGGGGGAGATGAGTCTAGTCATCCCCTCCTGATAACTAGTTCGACACATGACATGAATGCATCAATGATTTGAGAAACAGACCTCCGACCAAACCCAAAGCCTTCTCTCTCAATCAATGACCTCACCTCTCCTTAGCAAATATCAAGTACTGAAACTCCTTGTTTTTTTTTTGTAAGTGCGAATAGCATGTATTATATATATTATGATATAAGATGGTATATTATTAGTTCAAATTCAATCATACTTGCAATAAACTAGTTGAGGGCCCGGGATCCCCACCCATATACGAATTGAAAGGTCTCGTATTGGTTTGGCCCGTTTGCATGGTTGGATACCGCATGATTGAGATATCAAACATGATGTAGATATCAATCATGATGTACACCCAGGGCCAGGGGGGAGAGACTGGAGATGGGATTGGGTTGGGGGATGTGGCGTCAAAATATTTGGACCACTTTTAATAGCAACAACTGCTTCATGTTATGTGTTCCAACTGGGGACAATATTTGGGTTGGGGAGAAGTACAATTGATTTGTATTTACGTTGTAAGTTAGGCCAAGGATGATCCCACAAACGATTACGAAATGGTTTGTGACATGAGAATATATTGCCTCGACATTAATTTCACTCCATTGATTAGAATTAAATTTAGATTGTGGGAGGGGCTAGAGCCTAGAGGGGAGGGGGGAATATTTTACTTTATTTAAAATAAATAAAATTGAGTGATGAAAAAATGAAGAGGGAGATCTTGAAAAATGTGTGTTTTACACTTTCACTTATACAAAAGATAAAATGATTATAAAAAATTAATAAAACCGAGTGAAAAAATCTAACGATAAGAAATATTCTTATCCATTCCTCTGTCCACATTCCTTAAGCTGATCATATTTATATTATGTAAATTTCTCATTATCACTAAGTCATCCGATAAGAATATAAAAATAACCTTAATATATTTCGATCATTTAAACCGATATCATTTCAGTGGGTTGAATATTTTGGATATTAAGACCGAAAGTTTCTTACTTTTATTTAGATGATCTTTTCAGTCATTTAATATGAAAATATTTTTGTTTATTCATAAATTGTAGTGACCTAGTAATTATGGTGGTAGACTAGAAATAGAATCATCTTTATAAAGTATACATAAAAAGAAAATCAAACAAAAAAAAAAAAAAAAAAAAAAGAGGAAAGGGAGGAAAGGATAGGGGATAGGAAGAAGGGATGGGACTGCCAGACGAGGGCCGTCATTTGTACTTAGAAGAAAGAAATCCCATTCTTTATTTCCTCATCGAAGAATTTAATTAGTAATACATGGAAATACAAAGAAGTACACCAATATTTGAATTGATATGACAAAAATGGACTAAAAAATCTCTATTGCAAAAATGAATAAATTGCTTCACCAAATCAAACTCGGCCTTAGGCCCCTTCCATCCGATTCACAAAAAATCAATCATTGGTGAAATTAAACCTCAGCATATACACACACATAATTAGTAAATAACCTTGTCAAAACCATTATAAAATTATATAAATATGTAAAATTATAATTAAGAATGATCATTTTTTAAAAATAGCACTCTTTTTTAACCACTTATGTTTAAAAACATTTTTTTTAGCCAACAGGGAGGCTTTTGGGATATAAATATTCCATTGTTTTACCCTTCTTTATTTGTGGTTCTTCTTTAGTTAAATTTGTTTCTCTCTTGAATTTTGAGGGAAGAAAAGAAAAGCAACACTTCATTTGAGGTATATTCTCGAGTTTCTTTCATTTTAAAGAAGAAGAAAAAGAGGACTACATTTTCGAATTTTTAAGTCCATGTAAATGTGAACACAATAAAATTTAATATAAAAAATGTTGGAAAAACGAGAACTAGTAAAGTTTTGTCGAGACCCTTATCGATCTCTTTCGCCCACCAAATATCACAAGAATTAAAATTGAACTTATCAAACCGGGAGAAGAATATTTATTATGTGAAAAATTGTTACAATACACAATTTCTCACCCACAAAGCTTTTCAAGTAGTAAGCATCAATTCTCACCTTACAAATGAACGTAGAGTCAAACCCTACTAATAAAACTTTTTACTTGGTGTATTTAATATAAAAGTCTAAGTTTTTTTTATAGGTTTTATTTTTCACTCTCTTTTATCCAATATAAAATAATTCAAAAGAGTAAAAACCAACAGAGCCTTATTGAGATATTTTTTTGACTCCCTTTGCCGATCTCTAGAATTCGCTCTACAAATGCAGGATACTGTAACGTTCGACAAAGAAGGTGGAGCAAATGAAATGGTGACAAATGAAAGGACGATAAGGTTATTAATGACATTTTCACAATTAGATAGTTAAAAAAAAAGAATGTCACTTTTCTTAATGATGTCACCAATTAGTGACGGATAAATTGGTTAATATATTTTTTAAAATTATTTAGAGATCTAATCCGTTGCTAAATAGTAGTTTTTTTTTTTTTTTTTTAAGTGAATGAGGATACTAACTGATGATGGTATTGTTAATTAGTTTGAACCTATATTATTGTAAATATTGGATGTCTCATAAAATCAAATCAGGTGGTCTAGGGAACAATTGATAATTGATATTGTAATCATATATTTTTTTTTTTGGTAACATTTTAAAGTTCTAAAATATCAATCGACCCAGTTGCATATGACAATGTATAGACATTAGACAAATCTAAGGTCCACTTACAGATAGGAAAACTCCCATCGCAAACCTGCTGCTAAACCCACGATAGCTGTGTTGATAGCTTTTCAATTATATATTTCCCTCCTCATGAAAACCCGTTTTCTTCCATTCCTTCCAAGAACTAACTAATTAACCCCAACTCCATATCTCCCTGCTCCTTCTGCCTATTCAACTCCAACTCCATAGCCTCATTGTTGAATATATACTATGGAGATCCCATTAACGCAGGCCAGTACTGAAACCGAAGACGACGCAGATACAATTTTTGCAAGACAGCAAACTGCAGCACCACCAGCGTCGCCAGCACCACCTTCAGCTTCTTCCTCCCCTTCACATGATTTCTCCTTCACCATTTCCCTTCACAACTGTAATTCCTCCATGGTGGCGCTCCCCGTGGACAAAGCCAGAGCAGCCCATGATCAGATGCAGCAGCCAGCTGCTAATTCGCAAGCTATTGATATGACCCCGGCCGATGACATCTTCTTCCAGGGCCATTTGCTTCCCCTCCACCTCCTCCCTCACCCCTCCAGGTCCAGGTCCAGGTCCAGGGCCTCCCCACCTCGCCCGTCGGCCAACTCCCTCCTAGACCGCTTCACCACCCAGCTCCCCATCACAAAAACGTCGTTTGAGGAGGAAGAGGGAAAACGAACCCATACCATCGACGAGAGCAGTAACTTCAATAGCGAAGAGTACTGCAGAGTCGACATCCATGATATGAATTCCAATAATAATATTTCACATACATGGAATATGGGAATGGGATCATCAAGAGGCCGCAAGAACAAGTCTAATTTTTCATTGATGGGTTTGAAGAGGTGGAGGAGTAAAGGGCTAGAAGAAGCTGGCCAGAAGCCAAAGAGGAAGCTCATTAGGGGCTCTGATGTGAGTCAGTTCGTAGCAAGGATGGTGAGTCGGCCATTGAAGTACTTCAAGGGGATTAGGATGACGATGATCAGCAGAGAGATCGATGATCATGATTGCAAAAGCGCCCGACCACTGTCTCGTCGACAACAGCCTCAATCGTTGTCAGGGAACTTGGTGTGCCGTACAAGCTGCAGGGATTCGAGGGGGAGGAGGAGTGGGGAGTTCTCAGCGCCTGCTTCCGTGAGGACATCGCCTATGAATAGCGGCCTGCTGGCGGCGAAAGCAGCTGGGCTGCCGCCTCCGACCAGCGACAGCACCATGGAAGAACTGCAGGCTGCTATCCAGGCTGCTATTTCTCATTGTAAGAACTCCATTGCACCTTGGCCTGACAATAAATGAGAAGCACGTGAACGAGTTACAATTATACTGATGTGTGGCCTGCATGTGAATCCTGAGGAATTAACAGGCATTGGCAATGCATGACAGAATAACTAGTTGCCAATTGGGGTGACAACCAATGCAGCTCGAATATATTCAAATCAAGTAGTTTTCATTGCATGTGTATTGATTTGTATAATGAACCATCATCTTAATTTAACCCGTTAATTGATAAATAAAACTTCCATTGGTTTTTTTTTTTTTTTTTATCAATAAAAACTTCCTTTGGATATTACTTTAGGAATTAATTATCATTAGATTTTATTAAGCAATGATATGTCACATTTTCCGTCAGGTAAACAAGTCTAATTCCCAATGATAGATGTTTTTTTTTTTGGGTTTGAGATTTTATAAAAATTAAAATGGATGCTTATTCGATGCTTTTATATGTAAGAATATCTCAGGATCACAAACTGTACGACAATGGTATATACACCAATAATAAATAATACCTAGATTGGTGTGGAGTGTGGACCAACGGAAGCGTAATCTATTGTCGTCCGAAGTCGGGCTACGGACGATGCTCGCCTTCTTCTTCAATCTGTGAGAGGATCGAAATCATGAGGAAACCAAATCTAGTGCCCACAATTCAAGTGCTATCACCAGTGTTTAGATCTCTTTGATTAGATGACGCTAAAAATCGAGGTGTATTAGTCATGAAGGGAGAATAAGATAAGAAAGAGGTATTATATTTAAAGGATGGACCCACATTGATATGATATTTATGAAGGGGATTAAAATGTAAAAAAAGTGGTTTGGTAATATAGAGGGAAGATAAGATGGGGTTTACTGTAAAAAGTAGAGACAAACAATTGATATGAAGAGCATATTAGTTTTCGCAAGTCTTAGACCTAACGAAAGCTACCTCAAACAGTGAAATAATACGTCTTTTCTTTTATATTAACCGCTCGTATTAACTAATATGGCTGTAAATTTTTTTTTTTTTGTCAAACCTTTTATTAACTTTATCCCCTTTCTTATTTTTTTTTAACTTCATCCAAGCAAGGGAGCGTATGTGGGAGGAAAAACTGAAGCGTCTGTAGGGGAATGCTGGATACGTTGGATACTTGGATCTGCTTCTTAATTAGTAGTAGGGGTGAACAAATGGTCCTAAGAACCGCGGGTCGGAACCGAACCGTGTCAAACGGTTCGGTTCGGTCCAGCTTCCTAGGTTTAAAATTTCAGGTTCGGTTCGGGTCAGGAACCGTTTAAATTTTTCTAGATTCGGTCCGGTTCCCATAAATTTGGCAAACGCGGCCCCGAACCAAACCGTTTACCATTATTAAAAAAAAAAACCTGATTTTACCGTTTGGGCCTGGGTGATTAAAAAAGAGCCGTTTTGCCCTCCATATGCCAAGTAACAGCACCAATGTTGTTTTAGGAACCTACCCTTTAATAACAATACAATCCCTCTAATATAGAGAGACTTCAGAAAAACGAAGAAACAGATAACTTTTATTTTTTCAATTACGGAGTGCCCACCCCTACTCCTCAGTTCACCTGCGATTACGACTGCGAGGCTGCGAGATTGAGGCTGCGAGGTTGAGACTACGGACTTTCCAGGTTTGTTCCTCTTCCTCCTCGTCCTCGGCTCCTCCTCTTCCCTCTGAATCTCTTCCGTGATTTAAAATTGTGGATTGAAAGGAATCAAAGGATTGCAAGCAAACGGTTCCGACCC
>JAOWBR010163285.1:0-12082 GCA_028571145.1 Dionaea muscipula
TTGTTTCCCCCGATGTGGGTTTAGACCTTTCTTCCGCATAATTGGTTGTTTGACTCTGATGATTTGATGCATGGTTAGTTTATCCCCTATAGTTGGGTTTGATTCTTTAGGCTTCCGTGACACGTGGGTCACCCCACGGGTCACGTGCCGGTCCACCCGAGAGGGGGTGCGACATTTACTACATATCACCGGTCTATTCTACGTGCTTTATCCTTCAACATCTCATGATATGCTCAATGCATCTCGAGATTTTTTATATACACCATAAATACATCTCACGCCACCACTTGTTTTGTTTGATGATCTTGATCGAACAGTTCAATGGACTTGACCGAACAGTTTCGATTACTGAACCGTTCGATCAACTTGGTCGAACCGTTCGATCAATCAGCTACCGAACATGTGGTGGTGTGAGTTAAAATAGGTGGATATTTAGGAGCATTCATGCATCTGTACTTCCCTAAAACACCTTCTTAAAAAGCTTTAGTCCTTACGACTAGATACTAGATAGATTAACCTTAAAGATGATGGCATATTTCCTTAATAAGTATATTGTGTTAGGAAATTTATATATTTCCTAATGCATAACGTGGACGACATATTATACATACCAATTATATTAGCTATTTATATATAGACAAACTTAATTAAAGTGATCATTTATATTATCTAAGTCTATGGACTACTTGTATGTGATGTGGGTTCATATATGTGGATACCGGTTTAATATGAGGGCGTTATGGGGATTATGGGAATTCGATACGCACCCCGTATATAAAGTGGAATTTTAGGGGTTTGGCCTCCCATGGTCATTCCCATTCCCTCTTTCTCCTCTCCCCATCAATAACAGAAGATCAAGTCCTCTATCAAGCATTCAAGCGAGATTGACGGTTGGAAGACTATTTCACCCGCTCGATTCATCCGGATTACGTGATCGATCATCTGATCTTCTTCATCACTGTTCTTCCGCTGCACCATCTAATCTACGATGGATTCAGATATCCACTTCGTATTGTCTTTGGTAATCTTGGGGTGTTGGATTTATAGTTTTGGACATGGATTTTATGTTAGTTCCATCATATTAATGCTCTAGCTCATTGGGTTGCAGAAAGATAATGTCGAAATTAGTTGTTTTCCCTAAATAAAAATTAGAAATAAACGACCTAGAAAAGGATTGAGAGAAAAATCAACCCAAAATGGAAAAGTTATAAACCGAACTAGAGAATATAACCAGAAGTGCCGCCACCGATGAGATAATTACCAACAGTGTCAGACACCAACGACTTCATCGGCTCCATCGAAAAGCTCTTAACATCTACGGTCGACCTGCGGCTGCACACATTATGAACGATGAACTAGTTCAGTGTCCGAAATTCGGGCTGCGCACTTCGAAGTGTGAACCTTGTGGCAGGACGAACTAGTCTGGTCGGAGCCACCAGTACAGGATGAACTAGTTGCTTAGTGCGTTTTATCTTATTGGCAAGTGATACAGTGCCGTAAGACTCTGGGTTTTTGTTGCGCAGAAAAAAAAGTTATCTTGCGGTGAGCGTGGATCGAACACGCGACCTTCAGATCTTCAGTCTGACGCTCTCCCAACTGAGCTATCCCCGCAAGTGCTTGTTACTTTTATGTGATTTTATCATTTTATAAAATTATGTACATCTATCATTTGCTGGATACTTTTGCAATGGGATAAAAAATCATGATGTGACACGCCAAATCGGACATGAATTCATCACAGGCTATTTCTATTATTTAGATCCTTTAGTCTTTACCCCCCAATCCCATTGAGTATGGATGGAGATTTGTTAAAATACATCCCAGCAGTTTTTTATTAACACCCAATTTGGTTCGTGGAAAATAACGAGGATTGAAAGTAAAATAATAACCTTTCTCTGTTTGATTTGATTTTAAGTATAAGAAGTGAAATGAATTAGAAGGTAGATTTTTTTTTTTATTTTCTTTAAATAATCTCCTCTAAATTTGGTGAAATTTAAAAAAAAAAAAAAAATTAGTTTAAAACTATTAACTTTCCTATGCTTTTTTTTTATTTTAAACCAAAGAATAAAATGAAAAAAAACTTATTTTCTTTACTTGACTTTCTTTTCTGTTTCTTTCCTTTCTTTTCCATTCCTTTTCCTTCTTTTGCTTTAATGAATTCTAACCAACCAACCCTAAAAAAAACTGGACGAGGGCTTGAGTGCACATAACTGGTTTTGCGAAAGCCAAAACTTTTTTAACATAATATGATTACCTAGTGGGAGCAAAGAAATCAAAGATTTTCATACGAAGTTACAAAATCCCACTCACAAATATACAAAACAAACTTGACAAGTGAACCATCAAAACTCTAGTAGTACAGTCGAATGAAACAACCAAGGTGCTGTATTTCTCCGCAGTCAATGTGCTGAATGAGGATTTTGTTTTGACTGTATATTCAATCATCTCTTTCAGCAAAATCAGCTCGAAGAGCCATCTCAATTTGCTCAAGCGAACGACCTTTAGTTTCAACTATGAAGTAATAAGCAAAAAGTGCTGATAACAAAGACACTCCACCAAAGCTTGCATAAACTGGAGCGACTCCAAACTTCTCGACCAACTCCAAAAAGAACAGACCGACTACAAAGTTGCAAACCTGGATCAAAAGGAGTACGACCTAGTCATTGTTAGAGCACGAGAGCAACAGAATAGTCGCTATGAACTACACGAGAAATATTAGGCTAAGTGGAATAGGGATATCAAGCGTAGGTATCATCACCACTTGATACCCCAAAAACATGAAACCCCCATTGAAAGGGTATCATGTGTTTTGTTGTATTTGTTGATACGGTCTCCAGCAAAGGAGACGTATCTCCAGAACAAAAAGCTTGAGGGCTGAGCTACAGGCCTGCAGGGCTGAGTTACAGTTTCAAAGAGATGTGGAATAAAATAATATATAAGTTGAATAAAATAATATTGATAGATAAAGTAATGTGATAATGTGAAGTATCAAAGAGATTATATGGATTGGAAGGAAAAGTATCATTTTAAATATCAAGTGGAGAGAGAATATAGAAGGATGAAGTGGAATGAGATGATACCCAATATGGGGTATCACCCACTGGGAAAAAAAAAAAAAAGAAAAAACGAGGATAGCAACTACTTGAAATATAAGTTTCAACCATACCCAGTGCACAGAGAAACTGAAAGCCATGATCTTGGCACGCATCTTGTTGCTGCTAAGCTCTGGAATAATGAGCCCAGTTACTGGGCCAGCTCCAATTGCAAACGCGAATATGTACCTATGACAAGGAAAAGTGTCAAGCTACAATACAAATAGATTCTAGTGAACAGAATATCTCTAACTGATTCTTCATAAATGGAAAGGTAAATGGGGAACCACAGGATAAAATCCCAGCCCCATCTCAAAGGAATAGTATACCCATGAAATTGTATATTTGTATCTGCGAAAGCAACAAAAAGGGCCAGTTTCCGATTTTCTCTATACCAAAGATTGTTAACGCAATCAAAATGGAAGGTTTAGTCCCATGCTGATCATTTACAACAGAGACAGTTATCAAAATAAGAGTGGAAATCTTACATCAATGTTCCCAGAATAGATGAGGCGTGGCTGACCATTTCATCCAAAGGAAAACTGATAGCATACACGATGAGAAACATAGAAAATGCCTGCAAAAAGCAAATGGTTTTAGTTTTTACTTTAAATTTTTTCGTGAAGTGTATTATCTAGAAATCAAATTTGTCACACTTGAGTGAACAAGCCGAACTGCCTTGTTTGCAATCTCTTAAGTCCAAGTGGCCAACAAGGGACACAATCATGCATATATTTGTGTCTACAACTCCATCTGCCTCTTTTCTTCCCTGATGCCTGATGTCATATGACACATACAGCAAAATGTTTCGCACTTCTTAGCCATCTATCTCATCATCGGTCCATTAATTTGCTTTCTTGATTATCAGCATAGTGCAAACAACTTGTTACTTGGCAAGGAAACTGGAAGGAGAATTGGAAGGATAGGTGAGACAGCAGCACCACAGCTACAAAAAGTCCAAATAAAAAATTATACTGTGAGTCCTACAATTATTTCTGTGGTTGTAGTGCTGTCACTTCACCTATCCTTCCAGACATCCTTTCATATAAAATTATTATAGTGCAGATATCAAACATTTTCGATTTCATAGGTATCTTCATGGGTCACATCCATAACCTCAGACAGCAACCACATCATTCACCAGCTTGCTCAAGTGTGTTTTGGTCTTTGGGAGGGTAGAATATTAGTACAAGAAATCTGTAATCCTAATCAAATATCAATTATTATCAGATAAATGGTAGAGCTTTTGAAATCAAATCTCAATCATCATGGCCAAGTATCAATTATTATCAGATAAATGGTAGAGCTTTTGAAATCAAATCTCAATCATCATGGCCAAGTAACTTCTTGATTAGGGATAACGCTAGTTGTGGGCTGAGATTCCACAATGGTCCTTTTCTCTCTCTCTCTCTCTCTCTCTCACTGTTCACACTCTAAAAATCTCCAAATTTACATTCACATTCAAAGATTCATCACACAATACTCTCACTATTCACCATCTATTATCCAACACTCTAAATATAGAGCGCACTATAGAGTTTCTCTCTCAAATCATTACACAATACTCTCACTATTCACCCACTATTTTTTCATCCACTCAAAAAATCATTACACGATACTTTCACTATTCACACTCTATTTCACCCATGACCATTGTGGATGCTCTAAGCAGGTAACTACACCTCAATCACCATATACACAAGTATCTCTCAACATGACATCCCACCTCACAGCAAAAGCATCATTCACTAACTTGCTCTGAAATCCTTTTCTCATCAGGTGCATTGGTCATTGGGAGGGCCAACAGATAGGAATATGAAAATGTAAAGGGAGCTATTAATATTGTCATTATCAGATTCATGAATCTTTGAGAATTAGCAGGAATCTACTTCTGCTTACCATGCCCAGGTAACTTCCAATTAAAAGCCTCCGTCTCCCTTGCTTATCTATGAAGTATATGGCAGTAAGAGCACCTGGATATAAATATACGTAGCTCATAAAGCTAATATGAAAAGAGAAACTTGTAAATTGATCGCAATGGAGGAGACCATAGCCAAGAACACTTTGTGTTAACACTAAATAGCTTGTGAGATATCCAGGAAAAGATTAATTCAACTAGCTCTAGAATTTTTTTTACGACACATGCATTTACAGGAAACAACAAGACACTATAACTTCCATACCAGCAAAGTTGGTGATTCCCACATACAAACTTGCCAAAGCAGCGCTCGTAACCCCTACATCTTGGAATGTTAAGGATGAGAAGTAAAGAACTCCATTTATTCCCGCAAATTGCTGAAGCAGAAAAAGAGCGCCACCGATGATTGCAGCTGTATAAACACAAGAGAACAGTTAGAGCTGCTAGCTATACACAATTTTTGCATATGTGCATAAGTATGTTGATGGTTGTCAAAGTGTGCTTGTACGTGTATGTTTGCGCTTGCACCTCTACCTGTGTCTATCCGTGCTTGTGGCTTGAAGACGAAGGATGACCTGGAGACTCTTCGACACAGGATTTCTGTGGAAGGTGTCCCCTACCCACTGAGACTCTCTCCAAGTATGAAATAGTAAATTGCAAGCATGAAATGAACGAAACACTTAACCAGCCAAAAAGAAATTGGAGGCCAACTGGTTCTGTTCAGCATCCTCATCATTTTCATCCCCGGTTAGACTTGAAATTCCCCCCTCATTCCAAGTTATAAGGCCTCTTTCCTTTGGTGCAGCTGCACTGAAGTTGAATCGATAACTAAAGAACACTTCCTCACAATCTTAACAGGTATCAAAATATCAAACTATTGACATGCATGACCACTATTATCACTATGTGAAGTATATCTATGCCACAACACAAGCAGTGACTACATACAAGTGCAACATTATTCAGATTTAAAATAGAGATCTATGTTCAATATGACCTCTGGAATTTGGCTCTTCCAGCAGTTCCAACCATTGGCTGTCAACTTCGCTAGTTGTTATCACGGACTGGAACTCTTCAATAGCTTTATCGGCTTGTGATGGGCCCCAAAGGTCACCTACAATAGCTTTAGCTTCATCCAATCTCCCAACCTACCAATACAACATAGTGTGCTTTACTTACCACCACATAATTCAACAAAAAAGGCAAAAGAAAATGAAGTGAAAACTAGCTTCATACATGTATATAAAAAGACAACATCATGGAATTATACTTTACATAGCCAGCGAGGACTGTCAACTGCAAACTGCATGCCTAATGTAAGAAAAAGGCCAGGGATGCTCGCCATGTACAGCATTGTCCTCCACCTGGAAACCAATTCCAAGGTCCATCATGGAAGCTCCAGAATCAAATTGCCAGGTTTAGTCCTGGGAGAATTGCAAGTCGCATGAAAGCATATCAGCAGATTATGGTCCCAAAATTCTGGTAAGATGTGGGTCAGGTTATACCAGTTTGAAGATTTCCAAGACCACACAATTGAAGTTGATTTTCTTGAATCTTTTCTCTTTCCAGGGAATAATAAAATGCTTCAGGAAAAATTCTTCAGACTTCGAGCATGGAGAAATATAACTCGTGTGCACATTGGAATGAAGCCAAACATCTCTAACTTCTAATTGGCAAGTTATCCAGGAACAACTGTATTAATCTTTTCAAACAGTAGATAAAGAAGTAATACAAATGATTGATTGCTGTTGCAATGCAGGATTTGCACAACGAACTGAATAAGAAGTATATGATAATGAATGCAAAGAAAAGCATTTAGATTCTAGGATTCACATTGAAATAAGCAGTTACCATAGGTAGGGCAGAACTCCATCTCAATTTTGAGAAAATAAGTTTTACCATGCAGCCTCACATTGACGATCTTAGGGTTGTGTTAACTACAAAAGGGATGCTGCTTGATAGTACACAAACTACTAAGCAGAATTCAACGTAAAAAAAAAAAAAAAGTAGTCATGATCAGATGAGCCATATATGGTGAAGTTCAATAAAACCTTTCCTTCACTGGCCACCTGGAAACCACAATATTTGCCTTCTCTTCCAGAAACTCAAGATTAATAATATCGGAGAGGAACAAGCAACTTATGCAGTGACCATGGCAAATTAATCAGTGTTAGGCCCTAACAATTGCCATAGCAAGAAAAATATGCTCAAATGATTATGATGAAACACCAGCAGCTAAATCAACTCCAATAAGACACTTCAGAGAGTAGGATGCCCAGCAAAAGTTACAGGTGATCCGATCAATTGAATAGACAAATTATGAAGGAAAATGCTTGTGGAGGGATGTAAAAGAGTTCCATTGAGATACTCTCTCCAATAAACAGTAGAACAAAATATCAAATGGCAAAAGCCTCACCAATGTGGATCATTTTCTGATGGAATTCCTATAAACAGTGATGCAATGATCCCAAGGCAGGTGCCAACTTGACACAGCGATCCCAGGGAACCCCTGTATTTTGTTGGAGCAACCTACAACGCAATTGTTGGTGAATTCATCGATAAGGAGCAGTAGAAGCTGGAGGACATGGCATATATAACTCATGTTTGTATAAACACGCAACAAGGATCCCTGGAAGTATTATGCTATTATAATGATTTGACTAACTCTACATGTAGCAACTGTAGGTAAACAGAAAAGAGCTAGGAAGCAAGGTGAACTTCGAAAATTTCATTTTTCTGGGCATGAAATGGAACATCATTGTCCTTTTTTCATCAATAAAACTCCAATCTCCCTCCTGGGCGCCCCTTCCCCTGATTCCTTAATGATATATGGCTATCACCAACTATAACAAGAAAAGGAAAAAAATTCATAAACTTCCTTGCCCATCATTCAGCTTTCAATTCATCTTTCTGATATGATCTTCCTTGCACCATTACTTATTTATACTAACAGAATTAATGTTGCATAAGATGTGGTATTTTAATGTAAGTATGGTAAGCAAAGAATAAAAGGCAAACAGAAATGAAGTAGATATGGCAAGAAACAGTGGAAAGAAGACAATATTGATATTCATACTTGAAGCATGTTTTGTTTTGTCAAGTACCTCAGATATATAAATTGGAACGAGAACAGTGTTGACCCCAATACCAAGGCCCACAAGAAATCTTCCCCATAGCATTTCATCGGCAGAGTGGGCCTGTCCACTGCCACAAAACTGTAAAGAGTCAGCCATCACTGTTATAGAAATTCTTTGAATCGAAAACTTACCTCTATCAAAGACTAAAGATTAGGCAGGCAATAATGAAAACTTTGTGCTAGCAGCTGAGAAAAAAAAATCCAGAAAAAAGTTGATACATGCGATGCAACAGAGTTTGTCAATGTGCAATTATGTAGTTCAAGCAAAGGACACTGTTTCAGTAAACTGGCATAGATTCAGATAATAAGAAATAATTGAGACTCCTATGAACCACGTTAGTTTCTGCAGAGTTGTTGCTAGGTTAACAAGTCCACAGGCACTGAGCACCATATATTGCAAACCAGATAGCAGTTCCCATATTAGTGTACAAAAATAAATTTAAGCCTGTCGCATCTGCCAAGTTTGCCATACCCCCTTTTTAAATTACGATTTCCATATAATGTAATGTCCCTTCCATAAGGTAGAGGAGCACCTGGGGCAGCTGGTGGTTTGGGATACGGGCAGCGGGCAGCTGGGCAAGTGCTGGCGGGAGTAGGTCTGGGTACCTCTAAGCCAGGTAAACTACGCAGCTATGCTTCTGTTGTTGCCATTGATCCTCGATCTAATATGCAGCTTATCTATGATCCTCCTGTGTGTGTGTCGATGGTGATATGTATGTTGCTTTTGAATCTTGATGGTGATGATTTGTTGGATGACGAATGGGGGATGTGTTTAGTAGGTCATTTTTTGCAAGGTTCCTCCCTTATGAACTTGTCTGTACTGTTGCGAGGAAAATATGGGGTCAGCATGGCTTGGTGGATGTGTTTACATTAGACACGTTTTTTTTTTCTATTTAAGTTCCAGAGTGAGTCTGCCCGAGACGAGGTTTTGGACAAAGGGGCATGGTTTGTAGTGGGGAAACCTCTCCTATTACATAAATGGGAGAAGGAGACGTCCTTGGCAAAGTTGGCATTGTCTAAAGTCCTAGTTTGGGTGAGTTTTTATCATATCTTACTAGAATGTTGGAACCCAAGAGGGCTAAGTAAAATTGCAAGTATGGTAGGTCGTCCAATTTATGTGGATAAGCTGACCGCTTTGAGATCTAAATTGTCCTATGCTAGGATGTGTGTAGAGGTGGACACGGATAGTCTGATCAGTAGAGAGGTGAAGATTAGGATAGGAGGTAGCTTCATGAAGGTATAGATACCTACCCAGTTTCAATGGCTCCCAGCTCGTTGTGAGAAATATAGGATTTTTGGGCACACAACGGCCCTGTCCATCAGGAGGTTTGCCATGAGGCTCAGGGGATGCCTCAGCCTATGGTGACTACCTCGGGTCCTAGAGTAGAGGAGTGGACAGGGGTTACGAGGCGGACTAGAAAGGCCGCTAGTCCAGTTTGTAGAGAGGAGGAGATTGTGTAGATGGGGGGTGGAGTTCCGTCCTTGCCTGTGTTAAGTAGGGACTTGGAGTTGGTTGCTCAGGAGGTACCTAGGAGATCATCCCTTGTGACATGACATAGGAAGGGTGATGCTTGCTAAGCGAAGGCGGATATGGAGGAGAGGTTCGAGGGCATGCAGAGGGGGTTTGGAGTCCTATGTGACTCTAATATGCCAGATCTTGATGTGCCTTCTTCCTCCACTGACGACGTTTGTTCTCTTTCAACCGACGATGTTTCCTTACCTTCCACTGACGAGCTGGAGGTCCAGAGGTCGGATGGCACCCAACCTCTCCAGAGGCAGAGGTGGCAGGGCTTGGGGGCCACATCAAAACTAGCTACGGTCTATTTGTGTGTTTAGCCTACCTTGCAGGATGTGCATAGTTTTTTTAGCAACGTTTTGTGTCTTCTTTTATGTGTACTGTTGTTGATGGCCGGAGACCGATGTCGGTACTATTGTTGATGGCCTGAGGCCATGCTGGTATATTTATATTTTATATTGTTTTTACTATGCGGGATGTGCATGGAGAAAGTCATTACCACCAATTTTAGGGGAGACCATTTGAGATTTTTCTCGTTTTGGCGAAGGTTTCTGCTAGGATTTGAGGTAAAATACCTAGTACTTGTGGTTGGGAGAGCTTCCTAGGTCTGAATTATTAGCTATGTCTGTATGTTTACCTGGGGCATACCCCTTGTAACTTTGTATCCGTTGGTTTTTAATAAAATTAATTACTTACTGAAAAAAAAATGCCGATTGAATTCATTAGATTACAAAATAATTCATATACCTTTAGGTGTTTTCTCCTCTTTTGTTTTTTGCACATATCTTTTGATCTTAGATTGTGAATATCAAGAAAATGCTATCAGTCTACCAGAATCTGCTATGAGTACTAATGTACTATGAAAAGGGTTCAGGACTGCCCGAGATGCAACGTGGCCTACGTTCAGAAACAAGAGGCCTATGGAATGAACACAACTACAACATGATGAAACAAAGGATGAATGAAATGAGAAAAAGGATCCTCACGAGATGGAACACATGAGATGATGTGCATTTTTCTTTTGTTTTTAGGTTGCTGGTGACAGATGAGCAGGAAAAAAATAGAAATCCTGCAAGGTAATGGGGTCAACACTTCATTAGTGTAACGAACATACTCAGAGAACTGGTTACATCTTACATGGAAATACATATACAGACCCCCAGCATAGTGTCACCCATATCATCCTTTACTGACAGCACTCATGGCAAGCTGCAGCAAAATGCAGTCACACTAGACCACTAACGAGAAAATGCGATGGACAAGAGCGTATGTGACTTAGAATACGAACTACAAGATAACAATACCATGCAATTTTCTAGACAACTCGAATTAATGGCAACAAGTAAAAACCCAACTTAATTAGAAATCAGATAGGCAGATCAATAGCAAATAGTACCTTAAAATTGCACCAACGACCAACGGAATAGTGTTAATTTGCAGTGTGCGTCGGCAACCAAATCTATCCATGAGAGAACCGCACATCAAACTCCCTATAAATGCACCGGCTATGAATATGCTGACAACAAGTCCCTCAAGCATCGAGTTTCCCTCAAAGCCCAGCTCGCGTGCAATTGATACAATTGGACCATTCATGACTCTGCAAAACCGCATATCCAAATGGAATATACCACGTACAATTTGAAGATAAGTATAAGCCCAAAGAAAAGATAAAGAGCAGCTTACAAAAGATGAAACACACTAGTTCAAAAATGTTCTACAAATATCACAAAATCAATCACTGATAGAAGTAACCATATAAGATTTATGCAGTCTAGCCATATCGATAGAAATGAGGCATATTTTAGTTGTCCCAAGAAAAAAGATGAAATTGTCGGATAAAACTAGAAAATAATTTTATGAACGCCAACTTCTATGTGCTAAACTTCATTTAATACATACAATGACAACGACAACAATGAAGGCTACTTTCCACCGGGTGGGGACGGATGCACATATCCATAGGATACATACACATAAGATCCGACAATTATAATGCGCTGGCTATCGGCTATCTAATACACACTGTTCTAACCTAATTTAGCATATTACTACATCATAATACAAAATATTATGTTAAGACGTGTCAATTTAGTATTTCCCACATGAGCGCAAAGCAAGATAATAATAATAGCATAAATAAGTTGTTTTGGCCCATACAACTTAGGCTTTTGGGTTAAAAATGGTCCCCCACATGCTTGTATGGCTACTTTGTGTTTTCTGTGTGTGTGGTTTAATGTGCCCTAAGTTCGGGCTCCCTCCTCGGTTCACCCCTGATTCTTAACATAATCACTTTTCACGAGCAAAATTGCATGTATCAGTCAGTTTACAATTGCCATTGTTGATCCTTGATGATTGATGTTTTGATGATAACAAGCACTTGATATAATTGATGCATTGGTTTGTTTAGATTTGATAAGTGA
>JAOWBR010163295.1:0-12081 GCA_028571145.1 Dionaea muscipula
GCTGCCACTCATTGAAGATCAACATCGAAGAAGAAGAAGTAGCTGGAATTGTGAGCTACAGGCGGTCGTTCCCATACATGTTCCATCTGCTGATTGTTGGTAATATTTACCTTAACTGCTTATTGTAAGAAGCACAAACTGAGGTACTTGGTTACTGATTTCATCATTGTAATTAGCTTCACTCTTGAGTTAGAGTGAAGGGGAGCAATAGATAGAGTCACCTATTAGGGTTAGGTTTGGGTTGAGCCTAAGGGGATAGTGATTACGACCTAGTGAAAGTGTAATCAAAGCGAGGTTAGTGATTACGACATATTAAAGTGTAATAAAAGTGAGATTAGTGATTACGATCTAGGGAAAGTGTAATCAAAAAGAGAGGTTAGTGGTTACGACCTTAAGTGTAATCAGCATTGCTCGTGATAGTGCATTGGGGTTTAAATTCTACTGAAGTGTAGGTCGTGGTTTTTTCCTCTCCTTGAGCAAGAGGGGTTTCCAAATAAAAAGTCTTGTGTGTTGATTTTTATTCCGCATTTTCATTTACACAAGAATCTGTCCCGAAGGGAACTTGTTAGGGAACAACCACCTGACTGCATGCTTAATGATCAATTAACTTTGAGTAGGGAACACGTAAGGGAACAGTGACTTTTCTACTTTTAAGTTAAGTTGTCATTTGTTTTAAATTTTTAAAAGGCTCAATTCACCCCCTCTTGAGCTTGTTGCTACACTCATCTTAGCTAATAAAACTGTTTAAATAAAAAATAAAAAATTTAAAGCAGACGCATTTTCTGTTTTCTACAAAATAGAAAATACAAAAAATAAAAAACAGTGCAAACCAAACACTAACTTTTTTTTATAATACTAATAAAAAATATATAATATTATAGTTAAAATTTTTATAACCTTATAAATATCTATTTATCCCATGATAAAATGTGTACTTCAACATAATGTAAGATCGCAATTAGATGTACACCATTGCGTAAGATGAAATTTTTTATCGTTTTTGGTTTGTTAGTTTTATCAATTGTCGTCATAGAAAAGAATGCGTGTTTTTATTTTAGTAAAATTATATTATACTACTGTTTTTTTTTTTTTTTTTGATAAAAGGATATTATATTTTTGTTTTTATTAATAAAAATTATAATATATTATCGTTTTATTAAAAAAAATAACGTGAGTGTACGCAAAATATTTGGCCAAAGATTAAAAAAAAAAAAAAAAAAAAGTAGAAATGGGCAAGACAATCATTTGAATTGCTAAATTAGGGTTTCTTTTTTATTCAGCCGATTTTCGGATAAGGGCAAAGGAAAGCAGCCCGCGAGGGGAAAGAAGCCGAAGACGAACGATCTCAATTCGAATTCTCCGTTAATCAGGTCTCTGATCTTTTCGCTATCTCTCCCTCTGTTTCTCTGCCCCCGGATTCACGAGTAACCCATCTCTTTTGTTGGGGATTCAGGGAAAGAGGGACGTTCTGCAATCAGCTGGAGGGAGTGCTCGGATTCCCATCGATACAGGTGGGTGGGTGTTGATTTTTAGCTCGTGTTGTTCTTCGTATTGCATCTCCTTGCCGGGTTCTGTATTCTGCTTTCGTGTGAATTTCATTTCGTCAGACACTTGGGGAACCCAGCTTTGGCGACGTATTTCTCTGAATTGGTTAGGGAATTTCCGATTGTATTTTTCATTCGGGGGAGATCACGAAGACTATTTTCTGCTCTTGATTTCTATCAAGGGAAGATTGTTACGACAGTGCAGTTGATATTTTCTTGAGGATAGTCGACGACATGAGAATGGGCTTAATAGAATTGGGTCCCTTGGTTTCTTGTTGGGGATGAATCTCTACGTCTAGTTGTTCATTTTTTTTTTATAATTTTCTTGTATGAGCATTTTGTTCCATGGAAAACCCCCCAAACATGCATCTTTCGTTTCATAAATCATCACCACCATTTCTACTGGGTGATGGCGGGGTTGGTTGAGCTATTGTTTTCTTGATCAATGTCATTTTCAGTCGATTATAGCTAGTTTGGTTTTAATATAAGGCTTTAGTGGATCCTTTTGTGTGTCTTATTGCCTACGGTATATCCATTTTCATTTATCCGACTTGCGTTTTTTCTGTTATATGGAGCCTTTTCATTACAACCTACCGGACTAGTTCCTTTGTCTTAACGGTGTCCTAAGATAAAGAATTTGAATTTCAGAAGTTCATTAAGGTCATTTCATATGTGCATTGCATGTTAGGTACTAGCCGACAGCCACTGCACTATAAATGTCTGATCTTGTGTGTATGTACGTATGGATATGTGTGGTCGACCCCACTCAGTGGGAATTGGCCGTGTGTTGTTGTTGTGTATTAAGGTCATTTCACTGAGGACAGGGTGGAGGTTGCATATAGCAGAAACTTCATGTTTGCTCATTGGTGCTTTCAGTTTCAACATCCATGATTCACTTATCTTTGTTTTGCATGGGTTACCTTGTGCTTTATGCGGGTGATAGGCCTCAGTAGAGTCTTGTTTATCATTACGCAAAAGGAAATTTTGGCCTAGGGGACGAAATGATATGGCAATGTAAATGAAGAGAAGAGTTTAAACCATCAAATCCTCTGTTCATCGGACTATTAGCTTTAGTTACAATCTTTTTAGTTGTTTTGAATTTTGATTCTTTTTTCCTTCCTATTTTACTTCTTTGAACCTCCTTGTTGGGCCCCTCAGGGGATTCTCTTATTTAGTAAATGAGCATTTCTCATTCACCAAGATTTATTTTCCTGTCTTTAACAATTATTACCACTGAATTGGAAGAGGGTTGAAGATATTTGCTTACATAATGTGGTATTGGAGACAAAATAGTCCTGTATGAGGAAAGTAAAAGTTTTGAAGAGTATTCATTATGCAGGCAGTGCTTCTATAATTTTACTGCATTGAAATTGAAGGTTGATCGAATCTCTACGTCCAGCATAATAACCTTATCTTTGCCGATGAGTGGAATGGAGTGTTAACATGACGATGCATGTAGTCTTTTATAGAACGGCTGCCAGCTTCCAATACTAGCATTTTGGGGCTTGGAGATATTCAGTCATATACAATCTAATTCCTCCATGGTTCAGTTGTTGGTATATTCTCTTTTCAGTTTGCAATAATGGCTTATATGCTGCTGAGGAGCAGCCTTACTGGCTTCAATGCTAAGCCTCTGCATGGAAGATACATACATTGCATTAGGAGAAGATAAAATCATTATTTTTTCTGCTCTTAACCCATGCATGCTTTTGGCATGCCTTTTGCCTTTTTAACACCAAGGATATCCAATTTTCCTGGTACTTATTTTGAATGGATTCGACCTACTTTCGTTATGAGCATCCTATTTTGTTCACAAAACTACAATGTAATGCTTTCATTATTTCATTATAACGAAGATGCTGTTCTCTTTATTGGAAATTTGGACCCGGCCTATGTTAGTTATGATTTGCTAAAGAACTCTTGGATGCACCTAAGAAGTAACCATCATGCTAGAGTGTTGTCAAATGGTCCTCTATGGATTGTCAGGAACTTATGAGTATTGAGGTTTCCTGGATTCATATTGGATATCTCTGTGAAAAATCTTTCATCTTGGTGGAAGTTGCAATTTCATATTTTGTTATCCACTGAAAATTGAAATTTCATAGCTTTGATTTTCCCTTCTCTGGGAAGATTTTGTTGGTTCACTCATTGGATAATTATTGAAAAAAGCTGCAAAGCAATGTATTCCTCTTCTGTGTTCCTGTTTTTCCAATATAATATGCTACCCTCTGGAATTCGCTATTGCCCTGATTGCAGGTTCCCATTCGTCTGTATTAACTGTGCTGCTTATTTTTCGTTGTGCTAATTTTCTCTGATTACAGTAACGGGTCCTTTGAATGGCGAACAACTTCCATATGGAGCTGAAGACTATTAAAGATGGATTTGATCATGCTATCAAGAAGCAAAAGCTGTGTTACTCTAAATGTCATGAAACAGTATCGTCGATTGGCCAGGTGATTGCAGAGGCTCTGGTGAAATTACAGGCAGGCGATGATAATCCCTCCTATATTATTGATCACAAATCTGTTCTTTCTGAACTCAAAACCAAGTTGAAGGATATGGCTCCTCTTAGCCTGCTAGAAGGCCCTCAAAAGGAATTGAATGTGGCACTGAACAAGTACACAAAGCAACTTGAGAAATCCTTCAACCCAGACATAGCAAAAGCATATAGAAATGTCGATTTTGATTTCCATACTGTTAACCAGATTGTAGCCAGCCATCTATACCGGCAAGGCTTGTTTGAAGTTGGTGACTGCTTCACTGATGAAGCTGGGGAGCAAGAAATTGGTGGTGTGAAATCTTCTTTCGTTGAGATGTATCATATGCTTGGAGCCATGAAGTCGAGGAACCTGGAGCCCGCCCTGAAATGGGTTACAGAGAATAGTGAAGAGCTTAAACAGAAGGGGTCTGATCTTGAACTCAAGCTTCACAGACAGCAGTACTTGGAAATTTTGCAGAAACAGGGTCGGGACCCGGCCCTGCAGTACGCTAGAGCCTTTCTCACACCGTTCTTCACCAGCCACCAAGCTGAATTCAGCAAGATGATGGGTTGCATATTATTTGCTGGGAGGCTGGACTCTTCACCATATGCCGACCTACTTTCTCCGAGCCACTGGGACAAGTTGTCCGAGGAGCTAATCCGGCAGTTCTGCAATCTTCTGGGTCAATCTTTTGAGAGCCCGTTGAGCGTGACAGTAGCAGCCGGCGCTCAAGGGCTTCCAACCCTTCTAAAGCTGATGAACGTAATGACCGGAAAGAAGCAGGAATGGCAATCAATGAAGCAGCTGCCAGTGCCTATTGATTTGGACAGGGAGTTTCAATTCCACACGGTATTTGTCTGCCCGGTGAGTAGAGACCAGGCAACCGAAGAGAACCCAGCAATGCTGATGTCCTGTGGCCACGTCCTGTGCAAGCATTCCATCCACAAGCTTTCCAAGAATAGCGGCAAGTCCTTCAAATGCCCGTATTGCCCTTCAGAGATCGATGCTTCTCGGTGCAAACAGTTGTATTTCTGATGTGTTGTTTTTCAGAACCTCTACTTTCTTGTGTTCCTCGAAGTTGTTTGATAGCTGCTAGCTACCGTTACTAGTACTAGTGTCTGTCTACTAATGTTCTCTTGCAGCCCCTTGGATGTTTCAGGGGTGCAGTGCATCATCGTGTGGGAAAAAGATCCAGTTAGTGTTGTGCACTCTGCTCTCTCTGTGTATGAAAACTGTAAATAGACAATTCTTTCTTTCTTGATGTATTGTTCTCCACTATAGGGGCAATTTCGATGCTGCCCATCCCAATGGTTTACAATTGTACTACAAGTGGTTTACGCTGTGATGTCGCAATCTATCTGGATATGTATAAAGATGGTATCCTTATATGGAGAATTTAGCTCACTCAGATCGTTTTATCAGCTCACTTCAAAGAATCATAGATAGACCCGCCGAGTTGGGTCTATCCTTGGGCCGTGTGCCATCCTAAGCTTTTGAGCTATGTTGTCAAGTATGAGCATCCACGGCAGTGGATTACTCTCCCTCTCTCACTATTCGCAAACTCTAAAACTTGCAGTAGATTCCTGTTACGAGTCACGGCCCTATAAAATGGTGAGCTTGATTGGTCAATGCTAGAGCATCAATATGTATTTAAAATTTGGCTAAAACATACCTTCTCTATTTTAGGGAAACCTTATTTCAATAATTTATTCCAATAATACTCTGTATTCTTTCTCTATTCCATTTAAATATTATTTTATCATAAATATTTATTTGAATAACCATTTATTAGAATTAAAAGAAAACAAAAATTGAATAAAATAATAATATAAAACTTTTAAGGAGTGAATAGTAGCTCCCTAAAAATAGGGAGTCACTATTCACATTTCTTATAATAGGGAGTCATATAGAGAAGCTGTTGGAGATATTTTTTTACTAAAACTCTTACTTTTTATCTAAGGGAAGAGGATAGAGGCTTTGTTGAAGATACTCTTATATAATAGATTTGAAATCGTACAGCACATAAACATAAACAAAAGAGGCATACACAGTAAATTAACTTTCTCAACTGAAATTGCATCCCCTCCTCCACCTTTTGAAAGGTGGACACTTTAACAAGCAACCCATAATAAATTGATCGAACTTTCAGTTTCAACTTTAATTTTAACACCCAGAGAGAACAGACAGAAGAAGGTGAACCAGTTTGCCATGCACACTAAAAATCAAGTAGTTGAATCAACTTGACCCACCCACGCACACACCTTGGCTTTTATTAACAAAAATATATATCCTGAACCTAACTTACCACCACCAAAAAGGCCCCTTCCCAGCCTTGCCCTCTCTATGAACTTGACTCAACATCCAACACTTTGCCTTAGTGGCCACACATGCATTTGTCACCCATAACAAGACTTGTATTAATTTGTATCACCTCTCTCTCTCTCTCCCCCTCTTTAACCAATTCTTTCTGTTCTGCACATGACACACAGAGTTTACCATTCTCAGATAGGCTTAGACAATGACATGATAGCGAAAGCCTTTATGCACTAGCTAGTGGACTTCAATACATTGATATGACAATGTGATTCTCCAGTCAAACCAATATATGTTGTATCATATCTGAAAGTATCATTCAAACTAGCTCCTCTTTTTGTTTCTGGTTTTGCTCTTCTCCTCTTAATTAAGTTGCATCTCTTTCATTACTTAATATTATATGTGTATTAGCTAGAAGATTCGTGTTGTCATGCCCGTATCGCCTTAGCCATTATCGTCATCCCAATATAATGTCATATAGCATCGTTACTTATCTTATCACTTTGATTTTATCAATATATTTCTCTTTCTTGATAAAAAAAATTGTTACTTATCTTATACGAATTCTTAATATGTCCACAAATCAAGCTCAACATATATAATTTTAATCTCCACCACACCACGTACACCCATGTATTATATATATACATGCTGCCACTTAAGTCTTAACTACCTGCACTCTATACTATGCAACAGGTCAAACATATAAAAATATCATTGTAAGAAAAAAGAAATGCAACTTGTTGATGTATGAGAGAATTAGCTTGTTTACCAAATAAGCTGCAACAGTCTACTTGTATCCTTTTTTTTTCCTGTCACAAGGAAAAGTGTTAGTATAGATGAGTATGATAACTAGTTTAAGAGGGGGATGAATTGAGCTTTTAAAAATTTTCTAAATCAATTAACACATTTCAACGCCTCAACTTAAAAGTAGAAAGGATTGGCATGCCGAACGGTGTTCCAGATCAAAGTAAAATCAGTCACTTAGCATGCAGATGGGACAACGTTACATATCGTGTTCCTGTATAGGACAGTTTTTCTTGTAGAACTAAAGTGTAGAAATAAAAATGATCACAAAGATTTTTACATGGAAACTTCTCTGACTCAAGGAGAGGAAAAACCACGACCTATACCTCAGTAGGATTTAACTCGGTACACTATAATCGAGCCAAGTTGGATTACACTTCAAGTAGGTCGTAACTCCTAACCCTTAAACTCAACTCAAATCTAACTCCAATAAGCTATTCCGTCTAATGCTCCCCTTCACCCTTACCTCTAGAGTGAAACTAAATTCACTGAAAAATTTAATGAACAAAGATCTCTTACAGCGCTTCTACATTAAGCAAAGTAGGGAAAATATTACCACAACAGTGTGCAGCTGGAATGGAGGTAGGAACTTGGGTCTGTAGCTTCACAGTTCCAGCAACCTTCGTCTTCTTCGATTATCTTCAGAAACTTCAAAGTAATCTCAATTAAATCCTTACTCTGAGTGGAATGATGGATGTAGCTCACATTTGGATTCTTCTCACTTGGAGGCGCAAGTTGTGTTCCTCTATGTGATGTTTTTTATACTTGGAGGGAAGGGAGAAGATCACCCGCCAACTAATGATCATTGACGTAGTCATGGACTCGAATTCTGGCGCAAGTATTCCCACAATCTCCAACGATTTTCAGGTTGTTTGGCGGAGAATAACTGGTCTTCAGCTTGAGCCTTGGTGGATGAATATCCACTCCTATTTTTGTGGGCAACATGCTTCCATTTTTCTATTTTTAGATTGTTTCAATGTGTCAAGCATGCTATCTGATAGTTATCCCTTTTTAGAGATTAAAAACAATTTAATTTAAAGAGATAAAAAAAGTAATCAGATTTTGGTGAATATCCAAAAAGATCTAGTATGATATTTTTCTCATTGAAGCGAAAATATGGTTTTAGAATAAATCAACTTAAAATAAGTTTATTTATCTGTGACAATTTGTAATTCACTTAATTAGATTAAAACTCATTGAAAGCATCAAATTATCGCATTTAATCAGATCTCGAATAATGCATGAAAATCGTCCAGTCAAGATGGAACGTTGTGTTCCTTACCCTATTTCATGTGACTCAAACGATAACCATGGATCAATCATCATACTTCAATTCCAATCAATTCTCCTGCTTAGCAACAATCTCAACACACTCAAACAGGATGTATTGATATTATTCATACTCAATCATAATGCATATCATGCAGTCAAACATGCACATTAAGTATTGTTTGTAAATCATCACACAAGTCAACAAATTTTTCCTTGATGATGACCGACAAAAATGTTAAATGTTTTACACTAAGCATGCATCAGTAGTCATGGAGCATCCAGTTCACATACAAAGCAGTTTCGATGAATCATTATCACAAATCAAATCAGTTTCACACTTGAGCATGAACTTACAGATCAATAACTTAGGAACATAGTAAAAAACATCATAACTCAAACAAACATCAATCTAGGAGAGACAAATACTTACCAATCCTTTTGATCAAGAGTAATCCTGCAAACAACAAACATAAACAATTGAACTTAATTAACCTTACCAAGGTTAGAAATTTTTTTTTAACTTTCCCTACAAATCAACTAAAATTCAAAGTAAACAAAGACAGTTAAACCGGCCATCACCACCAAGGGAAAGTTAACTTCACCCTTTTAGTATCATCAATAATAGAAGCAAATAGAGATAATTAAGCATTGTAAGCAAAGTGAAAATGCATAGACACTTAGGGGCTATTTGGTTTGTCTGTTTTTTGTTTTCAGTTTTCAGTTTTTAGTTTTCAGTAAAAACAGAAAACGTGTTTGGTTTATAATTTATAATTTATAATTTGTCAGGTCTTGAGTTTTTCGATGTTTTGGATGTTTTGGGAATTTCTGCCGAAAACACAAAAAATAGTTTTTTGTCGTTTTCTGCATTTTGAAGATTTTAAAGTAAATTTTTTTTTTCTGTTTTAGAAAATAGAAAACAGAAAATTCAAACCAAACGCGTTTTCTGTTTTCTACAAAACCGAAAACACAGAAAATATAAAACAGGCCAAAGCAAACGTAGCCTTAAATTGGTCATCACCACCAAGGGTTAAGTACCTGAAAAAGAAAGCATTCAAATAATCCAAAGCTAAAGAAAGCATTCAAATAATCCAAAGCTAAATCTCTGAATATGTGTCATCCATAATCAATGGTTAACAAAAAACATATCATAGTAGAAGCAAGTCAAGGTTCACCATAAGTAGCAAGTAGCAAAAGATAGTTGTAGTAAATTAGAAAGGGAATGAAATCAGGTAGTGGAAAGATGGAAAGCAGAATATTTCAAATATTCATGAAGAAGCTACGGGCTGGCTAAAGATGAGAGGCTAACTGGTTAACCTTGTTGTTCAAGGAGAGTATTGATCTTCTTAGTGAGGTCCTCCACAGGTGTAGCAAGAGAATCTACTTTCACAGTGAGTCCATTGACTTGTAGAGTTTTAAACAACTCCCTGTGGACTCACTCTAGGTGCTTGAATCTATGTGCCATCAGCCTTCTTTCAATAGCATTCTGCCTTCTTTCAGTATTTAGGGCATGGGTTAGGGATCCTATTTGTCTCACAAGTTTGGCAGTGGCTATTATTCCCTGCTATGCTCCCTGGAAAACCTCTAATTCTTTGTACCTTTGAAGATCTAGCCAATCTGTATCTTTGTGAGATTCTCCCATCCCAAGTTTCACTCCAAAGTGTCTAAAAACCTTTGTCAGTAAGAACCCATAAGGTAAAGAGTGTTTACCCTTTTCAACATCAATCTAAAAGAAGAGCACGTGATACAACAGGAGAGTTTCTGTGTTGTCTTATTCCTTCAATCAATGCATTTACAATTCCAGTATTATATACTAAGTATGAGCACCAACTCATCAATTATTGACCACACGATTTCAACTGCCTATTATGATCTACACCACATAATACCCCAAAACAAACTTATATTCTATCACAATCACCCTCTTCAAATGTTGAATTATGAGGGCTGGTAGGTTTATGGGTTGCTCCCTGTATAAATGGTACATGAGGACTAAATCCAGGTAGCTTGCTTCATCCCTTCTTCTTTCCTTGGTACAACATTTAGAAGAACCATCACAAACAGTTGTTTAAATTGTCTAGACATGTCATTCTTTTTCACTTGCTTGAGCCTTTCTATGTTGGGATTGCCATCTATGGTTTGGGTTATTTCAAGAGGCATTCCTTCAGGTAAGGTTGGCCATCCTCCTTTAGCATATTCACTAAATCCCCCAAGTGGTGCTGATATTCCTAGAATTTCTTCAAGTTCATATACCCTAAACTTGATGGACTTGCCCCCCACAGTGCTCTTCACCACATCTTTCACATTATAGCAATTCTCATAGAACTCTAAAAATTCATCTTGATGATACTTCTCAGTCTCCGAGAACAAGGGTTTCCAACCTTATACTTCTATCTTAGCTAAGAATGAATGGAATCCTTGTTGATGTAAAGTAGATAAGGGAAGAAGTTTATCTTTAATGACCCTTCTAGTGGGATAGGTGTTGGATGTCTCTTTGGTTTTCGTTGTCTTCAATTTGGTTGCAATCTTTTTCCGGATTGCTTCCACCTTGGTAGTTCCCCCTATCTATAGTGACTTTCCTTTTCTTTGTGGGTGGAGTGTCAGGATGTTCCTTGGCTTGATTCTTTCCTTCCACTGGATCATCTTTTTTCTCCTGTTCCTTAGTCTGGTCTGGTTCCTCCTCGACATCATACTCCACTTTAGATTCCTTGTTTTGTTCCTGAACTCCCTCATGGTCCTTTGTGGCTTCTTGGTTGGTTACTGGTAAGGTGAGGGGTTGATCAATTGGGTCATCAGAGGTCAGGGGGGTTGTTCAATGGGCTATGTGTTTCAGATTCTTTAGGTTTTTCTGAGGTTTTCTCTTTAGGGATTTTGGTAGTTGTTGCCTCCTCTGCTTCTTCAGTTTTTTTTGGCAGTCTTCCTCTTTCTTTTCAGGGTATGCAGCTTTAGATCTGAGTTAGAAGTGGTGAGATGTTCTTTAATTTGTTCCTTCCCTTTAGCTGATTCTCCCACGTTGGTTTTGGACTTCGTCTTCTTTGATTTGGGAGTTGAGGGTTTCAAGATCTGAAGAGGAATAGGCTCAGGAACAATCTCTGAATCATCCATTGGATTGATTTCAACTAGCTCAGAGACGGTGTTGTTGAATCTGGTTACTCCCTTCTTCCTCGTGGATACCATTGATGTGAGCAAGGAGGCTAGGGTTTTGTGGCAGTGGAATCGGTTTGTGTTTGAGTGAGTATGAGTGGAGATTGTGTGTTTTAAATAAAAATAATTTGTTGTGGAGAGAGAATGCGAATGACGAGAAATATAGAGCAAATCTTGTAGAATATATGGCACAAGAAATCTGGTGAGGATAAGTTCAACATAACAGAATTTTGAATTTTACTACCAGAAAAGATACTTACATTCATATAGTGAATACCTGTTTCATTTCCCGTTGTATGTATGCCTTGTAACCTTCTGATTTTGAATAAGAAGGGACATATCATAAAACCAGTGGATAAAATGTAAATCTTTTCAAATAGTTTGTAATGGATTCGTATAACCAGAGTAGTCTCAATGGTTATACCAAACCCAGTTACGTGGAACAGAGGAAAACAGGGGAGCTCAATCCGGAGTAGTCTCGACGGAAGAGTATGAAACGGAGGTGAAAGTGAGGTGTCCGGAGC